>JASAND010017382.1:0-11456 GCA_030248195.1 Trissonchulus latispiculum | reverse complement strand
TTTGCAGGCGAGCTGTTGGGCAGATGGGTTTCTATAAGTCTTTCCAAATCTTTCTGATTAGTAGTGTCTGGCTCATAAAGGCAGTTTTCAGGACATAACATCTGTTCCCCGTCTTCAGTAGGCATTCGAGCAGCTGAAATAGATAATAAAATTGACAGAAAAGTAGCAAATTTTAGACTGTTGATAAGCATGAATCCAGCTTTACATTTGCGCTCAAACTGATTGCTGAAATGTTGTTTTACTGTGAAGTAAGGTGAATGCTGAACCAAGAAGGCCTGGGTTTATTTTATGCACTAGGATAACTAATTATTTAGTTATTTGAAAGGAAGCGGGCTATAGGCGATGACTAGATTTGTGCCCGATCTTTGAATCGAGCCTCCGGGCCCGGGCCTGACACCGGGCATTGAATCGGGCCTCCGGGACCGGACCGGAAAATTTCTTAACGGCACAACTCTAACTATGACAGAAATTTCACATTGCGCTTAAACTATATTACGCGTTGGCAAAAGTGCATAACGATAAGAGTGTGCCACTAGGCGTGCTCTCTGTTATCAGACCAAAAACTATGCTCTACTCGTTACGTCTGACCCCCGTAGGTTAACCTGTCATTCCAAACAAATTCGTTCGCGCACTGATCGTGTTTTGATCTTAAGCACATAGACATAGAGGGAGCGAGCGTATATTGATCATAGTTTTTATATTGATAATGTGTCGAGTATATTTTGTAAGCGAAAGTTCACTATACTGTCGTTCATTATCTCAGCATAATGTAGTTGTTTACAGATTTGTTTTTACAAATAAGCTTTGCATACTGTGTGGTTCTAATTTGTACGCTTGGTCACTTACGCAATTTTAGGATATGTTGTTTAGTTGGAAAACAAATTTATGTATCTACATGCTGTGACTCAGCTAATAAAAATGTGAGTCCTACCAAGGAATTGAGCTTCATTTGTGTTGAAACCTATCAAAGCTGACTTGAATGGAAAGTTGTATTTCACATTTAACGGATGTCCAACTACAGTTTCTCCATCAACGATCGGTTGCCAAAGAATGTAAGGATCTAGCGGATTCCATGGACCCATATTGCAGTGTACTAACTATAAAGTTTAATAAAGAACGTGATTAAAAAAACTGTTACAGTAAAATATTGATTAACTATTGCAGAAACATAACTGGAACGGTCAGTATTGAAACGTGTTAATGATAAGTTACATCCTGATGCTTACAAGTTTCATGAAGGGCATAAAAACCCCAAATAATTTCTTGCTAATTGCTTCTTCCAAGAAGCGATAATTAGCAGGAAAATTTATCTTGCCCTCAAAACTAACATTGTGACTGTACAATGTGCAATACTAGAGTAGAAAATAAACACTGACACAAGTTTACCTATAATATTCCTGCATTCTGATTGGCTATTTGATCAATATTTCTTTGATTGGGGTACTGTTCAAGCAAGCAAACTTTAATGGTTTCATTAAATTTGGTGCTTCCTCTGACCTTGTATTGCACCGTCAAATTTCCATCAGAGTCTGGCTTTGTCAAAGTATGACAAATCGTTTAAAATCGTAATTTTAATCGTGCAAAGCAGCTTTAAGGCATTCAATTTCTGCACGTTTTGGGTAGGCCATAGACAGTAATAGTCCTGGACGAATAATCAAGATTTTGTTAGTTTTGTTGGATCCTAGTGTATATCAAAGTCCAAATATTGCGAGTAATTTCAGAAAGGAGAATTTCGAAGTTAGTAGCATGGCCACTTTCAAATAAAAAGCACAGATGGCTAAGCAAAAATCTTAACATAAATATTAAATCATTTAATTATGCATGCATACTTTCAATTCTTGCTGCATCAGTTTGTGAGGCTTGCAGCATTGTTCTTTTTAATAGACAGACTGCAAAAGACAGCTACACTATCTTTGCCAACGTTTTCAATCTTGCACTTAGCCCGCTCATTTGCTTACACTATGCTTCTCTATCATAGACTTCGCAGTTTGCACAATCAGTTCTTCTGGCTTATCTTGTAAACATTCCAATAGCTTTTGTGATGTTGAAACGTCGCATCCCAAATCCATCCCCATCTCCTTGAAACTTTCAACCGATCTATTTCCCAGCGCCCAGTCAGAAAAGATTGTTCCACTTTGTGAGATCACTTGATCAAAATAGTCTACAAGCAGGACACGACAGAATTAAAATAAAGAAATTTATTTTCAGATTACTGGAAAAAATACTAAATTATTAAATCTAGCTGGCTTGATTTTACCTTTATTTTGTTTTATCTTTCATGTTATTTTCATTTCAAAGGCTTATGATATAGAAATTTGGCGTTTATGCTCCAAAACTTTCTTATGGCGTTTTTATGGTGGCTGTTTTATGATGTTCCGTTTGGTGTGAACCAAACAGCTGGACAAATCTTGGACCATGCATCTTGGCCAAATTGAATCCACACTCAATTGCAACAAATTGCAATAAAGTTTTGTGGTAAGAGGAGAACCGAGTGAAGCTTGATGCATTTGATGGTTGCCAGTATTTTTGCTCTTATTGTAAAAAAATTAATTATTATTATTATTATTATTATTATTATTATTATTAACTAATTATTCAAGGCAGCTGCCTCTTACCCTGCGCTGGCGGGGAATGGGAGAGAACACTAGTGGCGCCTGATCCAGCACTTTCCCCGGCTATGGTTATTTTCTGCGGATTGCCACCAAAGCTTCTGATGTTTTCTTTGACCCACTTCAGTGCTTCAATCATATCCCATAGTGCCATATTTCCCTTTACAACATGATCTCCTGTTGAAGCGAAACCTAAAGCAGGAACAGCATGAAGCCCACAAGTCCAACCTTAGTGTCAACTAATTACGCTTCAAATTTTACTACAATTAATAGTATTTGGTTTGGATTCAAAAAGAAACTACCTGCAAAATACGAAACAATTTGTTGAACGTCTTTCACTGAAAGCCTAAAATAATCACCAAAAACATTCAGCCTGTACTGAATCGTGACGACGACAATTTCTCGATCCACCAAATTTGAAGAGATTGATTCGGGTGGGACGTCGTAGGCGCTGCCAAACTGAAATCCTCCCCCGTGAATCCAGACCATGACAGGATACGCGAGGTTGTTCAGATCTTGTTCACCCTAGGCAAGCGCAGAAATTCAGTGGACAATCGTTCGGGTTTATTTTATGACTTATAGCTATGTCGTTATATGGAGGAAACAATATTTTCTTTAATTTTCTTTTTCTTTTTCTTGGGAAAGAAATATAAAGAATGATATAAACAATATGTTTGAAGGGAAAATATGTACACTAAAGCATAGGTGAAAAGTGCAAGTATTGGTTTAGACTTAGCCCAGCATGAATCCATTAATCAAATTATGAAATTCAAAGAAACATCTTCTTTTTCTTTTTTTATTTAAGGAAAATTCCTCATATTCTTTAATTTTCTTTCCCATCAAATATCGGCATGGCTGTACTTACAGCCACGTCGGAATTTTAGGGGAAAGAAAAAGAAAGAAAATGGAAAGAATTCTTGAAATAAAGAAAAAGAAAAAGAAATTCCACTTCAATTTTCTTTAATTTAAAGAAGAAGAGAAAGAAAAGCGGTTCCTTTTAATTGCTTGCTGCTTTACTTTGTGACTTCCCAATTTTCTTGCCTTCTTAAATTCCCTAAAGACTCCAATTAAAATTGACAGCTGCTACGTTTCTAACATAGATATGTATAACAGGCTGCATATATTGAAGCTAGCAGGACTTCTTAGCAAGAGGTCATTTCGTTGGACTGCTTGCGTAAGTTGACTGACAGCTGAAACCTGATACAGCCTAACTGACCTTTTCTTCTTTAAATAAAGAAAAAGAAAAAGAAAATTGTGTCCAAATTTCTTCTTTTGCAAGAAAAAGAAAAAGAAAAAGAAAAGAAAATTTAAAGAAAATTTTTCCCCTAAAATAACGGCGTGGCTGTACTTACTTACTTACTTACTTATACCAAGAGTACATAATATAAGAGTATGAAACTCTTACACTAGCATGTACAAATCATGCTAGGTATGCTCGGTTCATTAACTCGGGACCCCCCCCCCCTAACTTCCGGGGGGGGGGTCCCACTTTGCACTAATTATACGCTTTCATATAAGCGTGTGTCTGCTCGCTGATTGGCCCACTAGCCTAAGGCTTACTGTAGGTAATTTATTAGTTATTTTTAATTAATTAATTATAACTTTAATTAGGTTAGTACAATCAAAAAAACTATTTCAACAACTTTGCAGCATTTTTTCTGCTCTTTCCAATGATATAAAAATTGTTGCACAATACAAAAATTCGCGGGAATGTATTGTGCAACAATTTTTATATCATTGGGAAGAGCAGAAAAAATGCTGCAAAGTTGTTGAAATAGTTTTTTTGATTGTACTAACCTAATTAAAGTTATAATTAATTAATTAAAAATAACTAATAAATTGCCTACAGTAAGCCTTAGGCTAGTGGGCCAATCAGCGAGCAGACACACGCTTATATGAAAGCGTGTAATTAGTGCAAAGTGGGACCCCCCCCGGAAGTTACGGGGGGGGGGGTCCCGAGTTAATGAACCGAGCATACCTAGCATGATTTGTACATGCTAGTGTAAGAGTTTCATACTCTTTATTATGTACTCATGCTTATACTAAGTTACTACTTACTTATTCCAAGAGTACATAATGACTAAGATAGTGACAAGCGTCGCACTCTTAGCTATTAAGGCCGGGGACATGATCTGCACGATAACGGCTGACCCCCTACATACATTAGACCCCAGTGGTCCCTCCCACATATGAGTACCTAGTGCATATTTGTGTATGCTCAGTCGCTTCTATGTTTGTGTTGAAGCCAAAAACGTTCTATCAAGAGTCCATAATTTATTCCTTTATATTATAGAAGAAGAGTAAGCCACTAGAGGGCTTCTCTTCTTGGCATTGCGTAACGGTGCTCCGACCACAATACGCGAATGTTCCCCCGTTTGGTGGGGGGGTCGACCAAATCGACAAAGCATACCCCCCTCCGTTTGGTGGGGGGGTAGCAGAAAAGTGCAAAAGGGGTCCCCGTTTGGTGGGGGGTAGGCAGAATGGGGTCCTCGTTTGGGGGGGGGTCGCCAAGTCAGGCTAAGATTGGATGAATCTGATTGGCTGTTGGCGACCCCCCCCCCCAACGGGGACCTCTTTTGCCTACCCCCCACCAAACGGGGACCCCTTTCGCATACCCCCCACCAAACGGGGACCCCTTTTGCATACCCCCCCACCAAACGGGGACCTTTTTGCGAATAGAACAAAAACTACCGTAATCCTCTGCTCTACCCCCCCACCAAACGGGGAGGGGGTCTCTGCAATCTGATTGGCTGTTGGCTACCCCCCCACCAAACGGGGACCTCTTTTCTGCTACCCCCCCACCAAACGGAGGGGGGGGGTATGCTTTGTCGATTTGGTCGACCCCCCCACCAAACGGGGGAACATTCGCGTATTGTGGTCGGAGCACCGTTACGCAATGCCAAGAAGAGGAGCCCTCTAGTGGCTTACTCTTCTTCTTATATATAGTGCAATTATGCACTCTTGGTTCTATCACCAACTGGCCACTTTCGAGCTTCAACACATAAACGTACAAGCTAGTGAGCATACACAAATGTGTACCAGGTACTCATTTGTGGGAGGGGTCACTGGGGTCTAATTTGAGTAGGGGGTCAGCCGTTATCGTGCAGATCATGCCCCCGGCCTTACTAACTAAGAGTGTGGCACTTGTCACACTCTTAGTTATTGTGTACTCTTGCTTATACGTACTGCTTTACAGACTGTAACTACAAAATTCTGAATGTAATATTAAGCCCTTTGGAAATAATTGACGACAGATAGGAGGAGTGGTGCTTCTCGCACCCAGAAACGTCGGGAATTAGGTAGGTTTGGACCTACAACCTTCGGTTAAGTACACCAATGCTCTAACCGTTGAGCTATCCAGGCGACTTCTTTACTTCTTCCTACGATTGCCAGTCCTACAATACTATCTCATGATGAACAAAACAAAAAGTTTGTTGCAAAATTAATTAATTAATTTAATTTCATTTGCACAGAGTTATAGACTCGTAATTCATTTTTAGCTTACATTGTAAGGTGTGAAAACGTTGAGATAGAGACAATCTTCGCTTTCTGGAATAGGTATGGTTAAATTATATGTCACATAGATGCAAGCAGGCCCAAATTCTGTGGCCTTTAATGTTCTGTCCCAGCGCTTTACTGGTTCTGGCCTCTAAAATGGTATAAAACAATAAATTCTAAAATACCAGAAAAACTAAGTAATTTTAAATAAGATTTGAATAAATACATAAAAAACAGAAAGAATTACTTTTGCGCTTTGCTAGTAAATGTCATCAAAATATTCACATTTTATAGCAACATCTAAAACAGCAATTGCTTACCTGAAATCGTAGTTTTCCAATTGGAGGCTGAGCATACGGTATTCCAAGGAATTGACCTATCTTTCTACCGGACTCCAACTGAAGCAAAGATCCTTCGATTTTACCGGACTTTGTCACAACTTCCAAAGCTTCAGTCCCAATAAATAAGAAAATGAAACAGGCGACCCGTTCAAGCATCATGCTTCAATTTTCATGAAAACAAATCATCACTAAACAGGCTGTAGAGTCACAGAAATTGCTATATTCACTGGACAGTCATTTTTACGGTATATCACGGTTTGAGAGCTGAGGCTTTTGCAATGTGCATACCTGTATTTAGTTACCTTGCAGGTTAATCGGGCAGGATATTTAGTATGACATCATTCGATAATTAGTCACTACAAAAAACTTTAGCTTGAAACGGCTAACCTGCAGATTGAACAACTTAAATCCTCCACAGTTAGAATGTCTGGGCACTGCGAGCAGGCAAAGTGGAAATAACGGTAAAAAAACTTGGGTTTTAGAAATGAATATTTTATTTATTTATTATTTATTTATTTATTTATTTGATTATTCCCTCCGTTTCTGAATGAAAAGATTCAGTCAGGTACGAGCTAAAGTAATAGTTTACATACGTTTCTTTGCTATAACAACGTATAATGTATAAGAATCAGCAGGTTTCCCGACCACCCTAGGCTAGTCAAATACACTGACAAAACTTTAGCCCTAACTTTTCAAAAAACTTAGAAACAGTTGCAGGTCTTGTTTTAAACAGCTGAGGCAAAGTTGCAATCGCAAAAAGCATATGGCATATAAGGTCATATTCTAACCAGAACTTGTTGGCAATGCACGCTGTCTCATCAAAATAAGTTGCCTTGAAATCTGGTTTTTAAGTGTTGCATTTGCAAAAAATGTTTGTTAGACGCCTATCATCAACGTTGCAGAAAAGTTTTTCCCAACTTAACATTACGCTAACAGGATGAGGAATTTAATCAAGTCAACCTGCCAGGGCTAAGTACAACAGGTATACCCCCAGAAGGGTCAATATTCCGCTTTTGAGCTATTGACATATCATAAATGAAAAATAAAAGATTTCCGGAGTTAGATTTCTCGATCAACTTAATCCGACACTATTTTAAAGCCAAAGTTTAATTTGAGCCACATTCCTTAGACTGTAGGTCTTGAAATTTTGTACCGAAAAACTAGACAGTTTATTTTTTTCAGACGAAGACAAATTGAGTGTCCATTTTGTCATGTTGATTTTGCCAGTGCAAAGTAATTTCCTACAGAAATTTCCAATGAACTAATGCATCGATGCAGTGGCAGCTACGACTCTACAATTTCCAGTCTCAAACGTTTTCTAAAGGCCGTTTCACACTATCAAAGTTTGATCAAAGTTTTCTTTGTCAAACTTTGATGAATTTGGACTTTGATGGAAATTTGATCGTGTGAAACGCCGTAAAAGTGAGCATCAAACTTTGATGGAACCATCAAAGTTTGGTTGTTTGAAGAGCGACTCCATCAAAGAAATTTGATCAAACAGCCAATCAGAATGCTTGAATAATCCAGGAAAATTTTAGTGTAGTGTTTATTTTCCATGTTTTTATTGCTGCTTTTGCACTTGCAGCTTGTGTGTGTGTTTGAGTTGAGATAATTTTTCCTGCTAATTATTAATTATTGATTCTAGAAAGAAACGAACAGTTGCAATTTAATTTATTTTGATTGATTTTAATTTCATTTAATTTAACTTTGCATGACCTGACCACCCAACACAAAACTTTTGAAACTGGAAAAGGGAAAATTCCACAAGCGAGGTCGACGAGCGGCAGAATTCACTTTACAAAGTCTATTAAGGGGAGGGGTCCATCATGAAAAATTTTAAGAAGGAAGTCAACAACTGGAGGAGATCCTACTTTAATTTTAAAACGTTTTTAAATTTAACAAAATTTTTAAAATGCCAATCGGGCAGCAAGGCATGAGAAAACGAAAGGGATTACTACTTTTCCATGGCTTTTCGTTAGCTTACAAGTTTCCCAACAGACTGAACAGAATAATCAATTCGCAATTAGATTTGAAATTGTATCGGAAATATATTACATAGTTATTTTGAAAGAGCTAATCAAATTTTGTTTTAAACAATGCAACAACATATAATGCAAGCAAAATAATGTAATTTTGAATTAAACCGTCCGTCAAAATTTGGCGCCAAATGTTTGAACGTGTGAAAGCAAGACTTTGATGCTTAAACTTTGACTCAAAGTTATTTGACAAAGAAAACTTTGACCAAACTTTGATCGTGTGAAACGGCCTTAACATTTTCAATTTGAATGATAAAAATATTTTCAAACAATGCTTCAGTGAGTTTATATATTGCATGAATCCCTAAACGGCCAACACTCTGCCTCTCCAGTGCCGGCAGGATACTTGATATCTAATTTCAAATTTAGTGCATGCTAATGTGCATTAAGGGGATGGTTGCTTTTGCGGACCATCTCAGATTTTTCTCATTTTCACATCTTTTGCTGTCCCATGGGACCTCAAAACCAGACAAGTGCGTTTTGCGCAATGTTGGTAGAGCCCTTCAAATTTGACCTCGACTTCTGCTATAAACATAGCAAAATGAAAAATGCGATAAATCTTAAAGCTTGTGTCTAAGAAATTTTTCGCTGTATGAAAGACACATCGCTACAAATTTCACACAAGTTAGGGACATATTGTAGATTGCATGTACTTGGCCAAAAGAAATGATCCAATCTGAAATGCCATGATATGTCGGCGCCTTTGATCTTTTATAGGTAAAGTTTTAAAATATAGTTTCTTTTTAAATGAATTTAGTTTATTTTTTTAAATAAGTCAATTTTTCTAAATATAGTCAATTTTGGTATCGGTCGATAGGCATTGGGACAAGGACCAACTTTCCCAATAATAATATGGATGTAAAACGCTGTTTGTGCAAGTTAATGAGAGTTAAAGCTCTACTGTTCAGTGCGCCAAACTGAAGTCTGTTAGCAATCGAAATTGTTTGTAATATGTTGGAGAGATATATATAATGAAGTTGCTAGGATCCGGAGTCAGAAATCGCTCTGCTCTCCGGTCTAGTGTCAGAAGTCGCTCTGCACTTGATTACACGGAAGGTCAGCACGTCCACTTATAAAAGTAGACTTAGGCACCGGATCTCCGAAAGGTGGTGTTCCAAAATCAGAGATTCCCTGCAGCCAACCTTTGTAGGGGTCTTCCTTGTGAGTTCGTTTAGTGCACTGGATTCCAGCTGATCAGCAAGAGGGGTCAGCACTTGCTTTGATTGGATCGCTGGATTGATGATGAGTCTTCTGATTCCTGACCAGAACTTACCTTGAGCAGTCCTGATCCGATCCTTTGGCTAACGCGCCTGACTTTCAGAGACAATCGCGCCTCTCTGTTAAACTCTGAGACTCTAGGTCTGACACACCAAGTATTTATTATGATTTGTACAATTATACTGAGTACACCTTTTAGCGCAATGACAATTACGATACAACAAGTGTTATTACAAGGGGTCGTTACAAGCTGTGTAAAACAAATACAGTTACAGTTACAGATCAGTACAGTATTCAAGTTACTGTACCAGAGTTGCCAGTTGCCGTCTTTTAGCTTATTATTAATATTATCCTAATTTAGGATAATATTACCCAAGTTATAGGTTTAGGTAGGGACAAGGTTCAGGGGTACTTCTTCTTCTTCCTTTTATCACACTCTGTCTCTATTACACTAACTATTACACTGTCTCCAACACTCAGCTAACCAAGTACCTATATGCTTTCTCGTGCGCCTATATGCTTGTGCTGTGCGACTCTTTATCCGTCCTTACAAACGGATTATCAAACTACAAATCAGCAAACTACAAACAAACAATTATTAACTGAGATAAACCTGGGGTCGGTCTATGGGTGAGTCCCCGAATCGTTGGACACTGCTTTCCCGAAGGTCCGCTCCAACACCTAGACAGGGTTACTGTACGGAACTGGCTTTTTGAGGAAATAGAGAAAACGGGGGAGTCACCTGGTTCTGCCTTACTTATTCCTGATTAACGAAATTTAAACAACTACAACTACAAAGTTCAATAGCACTGATGGCTTCTTCTGTCTTCAGGCTAACTGGCTCTGGCTGAATGCTAAGCTCAAGCCAGAGACGAAGGGAGCGAAACGGACGAAACGGTGACGATGAATAGGGTGAAACGGGCCATTTTAGACAAAAGGTTCGTGAGACAAGTTTACAATACTTTCTGAACGGTTTTGGTTTCCCAACTTGAAATCAGGTGCCTGCGAAGTCGACTCTGTTCTTGACCCTAGCTGCGGTCTAAATCCACAATGTACCTACAGTGATAGGTTCCACAAATCGGCTACTGACAGGGTTCACTTCTCAGGATCACTTCCGGATCCAACAATCTTAGATAAGTACCAACGGAGACTGACTACTGATTCCACTACAGGGCTGAACGCTTCCACTGACTGCTCCAAAACTGGATTATTCACGACTTCGAATCCTGATCAGCGACTGTCCGCGCACCTGAATCAAATGGGTTAAAACCCATTAGTACAAGATTATGGTGCGGGAAGCGAACCCAGTGTAAAGTTTAAATATTTAATAAAGTAATTTGATTGCAAGTAAAGATTGAAGGTTCGAGTGGAGTGTGTAATAAGTCTGACTCCTCCTACTTAATCGCTAACCTATTTAGACCAGACGGCACAACCCTAATTTTCACACGGATTTACTTTCATGAAAACAAAATACTGAACTTCCAACTCAATTTCAAAACAAAACAATATTCAAAATTCAAAGCACTTTTACAAGATCTGACTTAATAATAATAACAAAGCCGGGCAAGCATAATACTAGATCTTATAACAAAAACCCCAAACCAACTAACAAACCTTACTAAAGTTCCAGCCCAGTATTTGGGTGTGACCCCAAGAGCCCCCCAACCATAAGTCAAGCAGAGCCAAAAGTCGTAGTCAGTGAAGTGACACCTAACCCGCCGATCGTCACAAGGTTTGAATACCAGAATGATTGA
>JASAND010017381.1:0-44427 GCA_030248195.1 Trissonchulus latispiculum | reverse complement strand
GGTTTCAGTCATCTTCAGTATGTAGCTAAATTGCAGTGATAAATACTGCCAGCTTATTTGTGAGATCCGAGGAATCTGTTTTGCAGCAAAGCGTTAGTTCTGAGTCTACCAAAGGGTTTCAGAGAGTGCATTTAGCGGAGGCTTTTAGGATGAATAAAGTTAAATCAAAGGTAGAAGCAGGAGACGCAAGGCTTGCTTTAATGAAGTGTCCGACAATTGCAATGCAATAATATTTCAGGTGAAATCCCCCATAAGCCCCCATTAGATCAACTTTTAGGTGTTCACATGGATTTAAGATATATTTTAAAAGATGATTCGAATGTTAAGGAGGGCTTTTCATTCTACATAACGTTTTTCTGTGTAAAAACCATTACCATATGATTGTTAATTGAACTAAAATTGAAATGAAACTAGCCGGGGTTTCAACTTCCTTTTAGATACCTTCCGTCCTAAGTATTCTCATAAACAAGTGCTTAGATGACGCTTCTCAGGGCATTAGGGATTGGGAGGGGGCAACTTATAGGTCCCTATTGGACTTCCTTCCTGATAGCCAAAAATTATCAACCATAGCAAGGTTGTCCTTAAAGTAATGACACGTGTAATTGTGTATTAGTTTTCGCCAAAGACCAGACCAATTCTACTTTTCACACTTCCAACTTGGTAGGAGGCTATCACTGCATAACTGCATAACTAACGCCTAGCGAAGCTGACTGAACATGCCTTTTTTGTATCTTTTTAATACTAAAGTAATATAACAGGAGGTATTGAAGAACGAAAATACCAAAAACAATAGCCAGAAATATATATTATCAGTTTAGCCGGGTTTCCCTTCATGATTTTGCAATAAACAAGATGGTGAAAACTTATAAAAAGAAGCTTAAAAATTTCACACTGGGTAAGATGCAATGTGAAAAGGCGGCGCCCATTCTGGGGCTCTCACCCCGATTCCGAAGAGGTCCCTACCTTGACATCATTCCAAAATTCCAAAGGGGTCATCCCACGCAAAAATTATTGTTGGTTGAAATATGTTTTAGATAAAAAATAGCAAAAAAACGGCAGAGTTTATCGATGTTAGCGAGCATTAATGTGGTGATTCCGTTTCTAGACATATTGTTGTTTGGCGGTTCAAATAAAGAAGAAATTTGACGAAACTGTTCAAAATAACTTTTTTTAACGTTTTAAACCCCTCCGTGAAATCCCGCTTCAAAAATTCCAGACTTCCGGCCAGGGCAGTTTTTGCCGATTTTTGGCATAGCTATAACTATACGCTTTTGAAAGATCTCGTTGAGCTCTACATTTTTGCTTTTGGAAGCAACTTTCTAGCTCTTCTCTATTGTGAGATATAGCCGATTTTCTTATTTCGGCGTTGAAAACTTGTCAGTTTTACAAAAATTAAATAATTCATGATTTCTTGAGCTACGCAAGCCGTAAAATTAAACTAAGGGTGTCGGTTTGAGGGTCTCGTAGAGACCGATTATCTGAGGCATAATAATCTTCCAACTGCTATCCCATGAGCTGCTATCATAAAAAATGCAGTTTTGCAATATCAAGACCAAATCTTTCCAGCGATTGTGGAGCATTTAGTATGCAAGCTAGAGGGTTGCCTGCCACTTACCAGATGTATACTACACAAAAATACCCTTTTTTAGTTACCTCGATTGCTGCTTTCTAGCAAAAGTGGTCACTTGCCAAATTTGGGAAAATTAGGCAAAAACCTGGTTGCGCATACATTTTAGCTAATATCTCCATTACGAAGAGCGGTTTCATGACAACTAAAAAGGGTCCCCAGGTATTTGATAGAGGTATCCAATGGTATAATGGATGCCTCACGAAAAGATTTACTCCAGTCTGCTCCAATCTACTCCAGTCAGTAAACAATCTGGAAAATTACACTCCTTCTAAAATGAAGTAAAATGTTTTTGGAAAACCAAAATTAGTTTCATTGTATTCATTAAGAAGAGAAAATGTTAAGCTACGCTTTGATATAAAAATGGCTTCTTAACTCCAACTAATGAATGAGGAAAAATGGTTCAAGGTTGATGTCTCTAAAAGGAAACGCCACCTTAAGAAGTTGTTGTTAAAATCATTATTAAAATTTGCTTAAACATTTATAACGTTTATAAATGGCTAGACTGGCATTTGTCACTTTCGACGAGAGATTACTCTCCCGTTCCTCATATGTTATGATACCGGTAGCCGTTGCTTGTTTCTGGAAAACTAAAGCAATAAAATTTGTCATTTGCCTTATGACTTTTATTCTCATGGTTGTGATTCCGTATGCTATATTAGACAGCTCCGTATTTGCTTGGCTTCAGGCTTGGTCTGCGAAAAAAGAATGCAGATCAGAATTGGAAGCTGTTGAAGAATGTGTTCGAAATAGCACTTTATCCCTACTGATTAAAAAGAAGACAGAACTCGAAGCAAGAATTGCCAAAGTCAAGGATAATATCGATATCTGCTTTGAACTGTAGGTTTAGTTCCCATTACTTTAATTTTACAAGCATTGTTTAAAAATATGTAGTTCACTTTCTATCATTAGTATGTGTTTAGCAGTTAGAGGTAATTTGGCACAAGAATTTGATGTTTTACTGAACCCATACAGGGTTTCACTTTGTTTCAACAACTATCTGGAAAATTCCAATCTCCAAAGAACCTGGCAGACCTCAAGCAATCAGTTCTCAGGAGGTATAGTTGAAGCAACGACAAACTTGCTGATTTTACCTTTGTTCACCGGCTTTGTTTCGATAAGACGGACTGTTGCATGGCTGCAAAACCTTTCTAAAAGCAGCATTCTATTTAATCAAATACGACGCTCGATCGACAAAAGCGGCACCGATTGTCTGGTTATTCCTGTGGACAAAATTGTTTGACATAAGCCGGTTTGACTAGCACAGCAAAAATTAAGACCGGGCTCACTTGTACGCCAGTCCACTGATGAACGCGGGAGCCCCGCAAGATTCAGAGAAACGGGACGAGATGGGAGGGCAGCCTTCGTCCCGCTGGACGAAAAAATCGTTTTATATTCTACAAAAGTAGGTAGTTTTTAAGTAAACTAGACAGCAGTTTTCAAAACATTGCAATTACGTTACATTACATTACATTACATTACATATTCAATAAAATTTTATGTTAAGGCAATATAAGCTTCATTTGGTTTGCGTATTTTGCCTGCTTTGGAATAGTTTGTTTAATTTTGAATAGGCACTGGCAATATTTTGTATGCGATTTCAAACTTGAGAAGTGTTGATTATGTGTGACTACGAATACCCGACTGAATATCCGTCCCGCGTTCATCTCTGCGCAACAATGATCAAACACAGAATGGCATACTAGGTTCCAAGATACAAGATTACAAGTTCTTGATTTCCGTTTTCTTTGTAGTCCACATAAATAATTTACGTAATAATATTTGCGTAGCATAGAGAATTGGTTGTTGTTGTGAAATTTTTAGAGGAGAATGTTTGCCGCCGAATTGGGACAGTGGTAAGGAAATTTTACCATCAGCTTTGGGTGAAGACTTTAAGCAAGCTCTCGACACCTGTAAATCTGGTATACAAATGAAGTATCGCCAGAAATACATTGAATGCGTGGAACAAAAAGGCTACAAAATTCAGCAAACAAACGAAGATGATGTGATTTTGGAAGTGGAAGTCAAGCAAGAAATGGAAGAGCTTGTCGAGTAAGATTAATTAATTTGCTAATTATTTAAGTACAGTACCGAGCAAAAGTCTCGTCAGTTTTGACTGCGCTCAGGCTCACTGCTTCTGACTGCGCGCAGTGGCCGCAGTCAATGCTTCCAGCCTAGGTATATGCTAAGAATGCTTATGTACAAACAAGGTTTACATCAACTTTAACTGTGTACTAGCTGTCTACGTTTTTGTTTGTTGTTGTCTGCCCTACATAAGAAACGCTGTTTTTTATCAACAGCTGTTAGCTGGAAGTATACCAACATTGTAACAAACTTGACTGTTGAATAAAAGCACTGCTTATAAAAAATGGATGTTACCAAAAAAGGTTTCTTTCCTTTTGGCTTTGACTGTGTCCTTGTTTAACTGTATAGAATATCCAGCATAACAATACAGTGACAAGAAGCAACTAAGATGACGAATTGCATTCGTTTTTACTAAATGGTAAAAGCTAAGGCAACAACTAAAATACGACGATACGCTAGATTATGAAATGCAAAAAATGTTCGAATAACTTTAAAACTGAAATGTGAAGAATCTGACTTTCGTTTTTAATCAATTAATTAGTTTTAGTGCACAACTCTTTTGCATTTCCCTTTCCACATTGCAGCATTAAACTGAGGTTTCTCTAGATACATTTTCCAGCAGTTCGGCATTTTCAGCAGGTTCAGCCACTGGGTTATTTACAGTTTTGTTAGCAGACAAGTGGCGTTCAGTAATCCGCCTTGTGTGACAATCTATGGCCTTGATGCATGTAGCCCACACCGTAGCTTCTGTTTCTGGCGATTGAGGCGGTTTTTTGGTCAATATTTGATCTTTAATAAAGCTAAGCTTTGCAGGGTCTAGAGGGTTTTTCCCTTTTGAACCAGAACAGTTTTTCATCACCATCTCAGATTCTGGAAACAGCTCTCTTAGCAGCATTAGGGCAAAAGATGTCCTGCTTCTTGATGTAAGATCGATCGCTTCCAATCGATCCCCTGCAATGGTAGACCCACTGATAGCAGGCATCTGGTTTGGCTCAGGGTTCGCAACACCAAGAGTGTTTAAAGCAAGGGCTTCATTGTTGATCAAGCTCGGTGCAGCGACTTCATTGCCACTAGAATTGGCAGGAACCGCACCCACAAGTAAGCTCTGCAGCTCAAGCAATTTGTTCATGATTTCGTTTTGACCATCGAGTAAATGTTGCTGATTTTGGAGCAAAACTTTTTGGTTCTCCAGCAGTGAACTGAAACCAAAATTACTGCAAATATATGTACAATACCAGTTCTTAAAGAACAAAGTAACGTTTAAAATTAAAAAGTTGCAAGTGTTAAATAACGTCTAATTTTCAAAAATGGTTGTAATTTTAATACATTCGTTATCTGCTGGAATTTCAGCTGAACTTTAGGTTATACGAATGTTTGGTTATAACTAAGAAAAACTAATTACAGAAGTAGCGTATCTGTATCAGATCAGGGGCCAGTGTTATTAAAGTTGGGTTGAGTTCAACCTGGGTTGAGATGCTTAATAACATCGGCCCCTGGTGTGATTCTTCATTTTGTATGTATTAATATTTTGAGAATTGAGCATTTACCATGAGCTTGAGGCACCCGTAGAAAATCTTCCTAAACCAACGGGTGTTCTCAGCAAATTTTCTGAATTCACCGAATAAGGTGAATATCTTGCGGCTCCTTGATTTGGGGATTGATTTAGTAAATCTAATGCCCGCTTCGTGGTTTTCCTTATGCCTGCATTGCCCGGTGTGATTTGATCAGCTTCATCAAGTGAGGCGGCAGTCTCAACTGCTGGAGACCCACCAATCAGCTCGTATTGCTGCTGCTGCTGTTGTTGTTGTTGTTGTTGTTGTTGTCGCTGCTGCTGTCGCTGCTGCTGTCGCTGTCGCTGTTGCTGTCGCTGTTGCTGTTGTTGCTGCTGATCGCTGCTGGTGGCAGCGCGGCCTTCCTGGTCAGGTCCTAAATTTACCAAAATAGTCATGGTTTTTTGCATATCTATACACATTTTTTCTATACTCAGCTTGCACTTCAGTTGATACTACAGCACTAGCACTAGTACAACATAAATTTTGGCTTGTGCAGCACCAGTTTGCTTGTTTGGGAATTTTAGCTTTAATAGCATTTTGGCATTTTTGCTCACTGTTGCAAAAAGTTGTGTGCTAAGCTCAAAACCCACTCTAGTTTGCAAAAGTATAGCCAAATTTTAAAGCCCTCCTTAAGAGTATGCCTATGTAGGTCCCCATAACTATACATTCATAAAATCAATGTGCACATAGGTTGTACTTTATAAATTTCATTCCACTGTATCCTAAAAGTGAAGCTTGCGTACCCCGTACAGGATTTGATATATTGTCAGTATGGGTGCATGATGCTAGACGCTTTTTTATCCGGCAGGCTAAGCATGCACTCCATTCAGGCGGCAATTCAGTTATACAGACTGGACAGGATTCGTTTAAAAGCCAGCAACCAATATCACAAGCAATGCACTTTGAAGTTTTTAAAGTTCTGGCATCCGCTACGTTTTTAGAGTAAAACATGATCAAGGCAGCAAGCTCGTTTTGCCGTTTTTCAATCGAGCCTTGCTGAGTTGTTTTACGTCTGAAATTAATATATTGGATTTATTGTACTTAACTGTCCAGTCGACATAAATTAATTGAAATATATGTCAAAATATATTATATATAATATATATAATTTAAATTTAAATAAATGTTTCGGTTTCACTCCGTCAATAAAAGCTTAAGCTAAGCTACACACAGTTATGCTTCACTGTTCGCTGCTTCACTTTCACTTAAACGATTGATAAAAATAAAACTATACTTTATAAAAAATATACGTTTTCTCAAAATTATTATATACGTAACTTGAAAGAAAATCAAACAAATCTGAGAACACGCGCAAGGACAGTCGAGCTCAAGTTCGAATAGATAAGTCTGCCAATGTTAGCTGCAATGTTAAGTTCAGATTTCAAATTAAATGCATACTAAAACATACTGATTAATTCCCAAATGTGGCAATCAAACTTGTTCGACTCGTACAACGCTTTATAATGTTGTTGATGGCATATCTGGAATTCGCTGCAGCGATACTCATCCGTGCATTCTTTGATTTCGTCGAGATTCACAGCGCTGACATTTCGAGCATTACACCAGACAACCACTGCTCCGTCAGTAAGCTTAAGTCCGTTAGGTGCCAGTAAAACCATGGTTTTAGATAATGTAAATAAGGCAAAACATTAAATTAGTTCTAAACTAAGAACAACAAAAATCATAAACTGATGATAAACTGAGGAAAAAATAATTAACTGAATTTTATATTTAAGAACTGTTTCCATGGTTACGGAAAAGCGATTTAATCGACTGACTATTTATGCTAAGCAGCGTATAATTCACCAAAAGAAGAAAGGAGTGCCATTTAGAAAGATTCATTCTGCTCTTGTTTCGGAAGGCTTCACTTATGATTACCTTTCCATTCTACGGTTTTGGTCAAGATATAAGCAGACTAATTCCTTGTATGACCGCCGACGACCAGGAAGACCTCCAGGAAATGTTGACTCTACGGTAGTTTCCTATATAGATCGACAGCTAATCCAAGATAACGAGCTGACAGCAGTTCAACTTAAGGTGATGTGTTTATTCTTGTACAACTTCTAAATTTTGTAATTTCTTCAGTGTATGGCTGTTACGGGTGCTACTTATCCTACGTGTGCTGGAGGGATAGGGAATAGAAAAGGGATAGGGGACCATCAGGCGACCACTCCTTCGCAGTCTCAGGAAATTGCCTAGCAAGCAATCAATAGCAATCAATAGGCATAGCAATCTGAAATGGCTTGACGTGATTCTCCACTTGTGCACAGTGACAAACCACTGCGTATCGAAAGCTTCACTCAGCGCTTGGTAGAGTTGGTTTAATGGAACTACTGAAACTATTTTGGGATATCTGCTGATAAAAGTAAATTAAAACTGTATTGCATTTCAAAGCATAACTGGAACAACTTTGACGCCGTAAGGTGCTGGTTTCCTTTCGGGTGTTTTGACTCATATGGCTTTAATACTTTAGGTAAACAGCCTAAACTTACGAAATAACCTATTTTCGCGCTTTTTAATATTATGAGACCAGTCCCATATTTTTAGGCGAAAAGATAAGAAAGTTTTGGTTTATGCCATTACAGTTTCAGTAGAAAGTCAATCACCACAAAAGCACTGCACAAAAGGATATCAGCACCTTAACTGAGACTGACTAAAATGGGTTGCTAAAACTCCACTAATTCGTGATTCATTTTATTTTAGAACATTATCTCAAAACGATTCAAGCTAGATTTGTCGGTGGACAAAATCAAGCGGATCCGCCGAAGTTTGGGTTGGATCGCCTCTCGCGCTAAATATTGTCAGCTCGTCAGAGATGCCAACAAACAGCCTCGTGTAAACTTTGCGCAGCAAATTGTAGATCGAGACCTTCCAATTGAGAAAATTTGCTTTACAGACGAATGTTCTATCCAGCTTGAGCGACATCGGAAGCGATGTTTTCGCAAAATCGGTGGTTGTCCGCTGATTGTACTCAAAAGCCGAGCAAAGCATCCAGCCAAAGTTCACGTGTGGGCTGGGATCTCATGGGAGGGTGCCACGCGGATATGCATTTTTGACGGCAAAATAAGAATGAACAGCGAGCTGTTTTGCACAATTCTTGATCAATTTTATATGCCTCATGTAGCCAATAATCCAACTGCTGTGCTTCAAATGGATAACGATCCGAAGCACACGAGCCGCTACACCAAGGCTTACTTGTCGCGGATGGGACTGAATGTGCTGCAGTGGCCTGCCGAGAGTCCAGACCTCAACCCCATAGAATGTGTTTGGCATGAATTAAAAGAGTATCTTAGGTCTGAAGTCAAGCCTAATAACCTCGGAGAACTGAAAAATGGAATCACTCAGTTTTGGAAAGAAAGAGTGAATCGGGCATTTTGCAGAAAGTATATTAAACACATTTATAAAGTGGCACCTAAGGTTTTGGATAATGGTGGCGGGCCAACATTGTATTGATAATTAACACTAATTAAAAAGGTTTGACAATTTCGTGTTGCATTTGAACTTATGCTGGAACTTCCTGTAAAGATGAAGCAGCTCATTAAATACCTTTTAATTGATTAAACAATATATGGTTAATTAGTAACTACAAAACAAAAATCTCAACCATAAATATTTACGTTAGAAAGTCCTATTGCATTAGCAATTTATAAACTCATTGGGTAGACAAGTCAGTTTAACTGTAAACCTTAACTGCAAAAATAAAACTGCACACTGCATTAAACAAGGTTGCTGTGAAGAAGTGAATACCAAAGCTTATACAGTCACAGTCAGCAGTCAAAAAAGCTCTGGGTTAAACTTTTTTGGTAACATCCATTTTTTATAAGCAGTGCTTTTATTCAACAGTCAAGTTTGTTACAATGTTGGTATACTTCCAGCTAACAGCTGTTGATAAAAAACAGCGTTTCTTATGTAGGGCAGACAACAACAAACAAAAACGTAGACAGCTAGTACACAGTTAAAGTTGATGTAAACCTTGTTTGTACATAAGCATTCTTAGCATATACCTAGGCTGGAAGCATTGACTGCGGCCACTGCGCGCAGTCAGAAGCAGTGAGCCTGAGCGCAGTCAAAACTGACGAGACTTTTGCTCGGTACTGTATTCTGAGCTAATAAAGTGAGAACATGGGCACTAGCTCGGCAAACCGTTTTTGAACCGAAAACAGCAGATGATGCAACACTGGGCCAAACCGGACAAAAGTTCGTATACGCATTCTACCCAGAGAAATTAAAAAATCCAAGCACCGAAATTGTCCGACCAGCCTCTTGCTCATCTTGCAGTACTCGACATCCGGTTATCGGATATCGATCTGATGCGACCTGACTTTCGGAAATGTTTCAGGCAAAGAACTAACATGCTAAAGTAACAGGTGTTTAGCACGTTTCGGCCAAAAAAATAAATTTTTCTTAGTTGCATTCGGTAACCGAAGCAGACCAAAATTTACGGGCTCACTGGTTCCTAATGATGCTTCTATGAACATATACCTTTGTATAGACCAACTTCAAGTGTTTAGCTCAGGGCAGACAGTCGAAGCTCGGTTCTTAAGTTACTTAATCAGTCTTTTAGATGCGTGCTGCATTCGGCTAAAGTGCCCTATGTATGCCTTATTTTATGCTATGCCTATCTGAGCAGTTGTATTTCTTTATTTCAGACGCGGCCGTGGCTACATCGGTGCCATATGCTCAGCCGTAGCAGAATGTGGAAAGACTGCTGTAGGTCGGTGTGTTGAAGCAGATCAGAAAGAATTGAAGGCAATCTTTGCCAGAGTTCAGGACAGCAAAGAATGCACTGCATACTACGGAAACATGGTTGACCAAAAATGTGTACTAATTGGACAATGCAAAGCCAAGTAAGCATTAGTCGTGCTTCGTGATGTCAGTGTAGACTGTGGATAGTATTAACAATGCAAGATATTCAAAAACTGCGAAGCCAGGGATTTTCACCGATACAATGAAATTATACAGACAAGCTATATAGAGGTGTTGAGTTATACATTACATACGAACTACAAGTTTCATCACTTTTAGATACATATAGCTGCCTACCAACTCCGAATATATGATTGCAGATTTTTCTTTATTCGCAAAGTATGTTTCGAACAAATCAGAGCTCTATATCGATAAAAAAGAATGTTTCAAACAACATCCTGATATGCAAATGGCTTTCTAATTTCGAGCACGTAAGAACGGTCCAAAACTGACAAACAAATTGCCCAGAACCAGCAGCCATAGGTTTTCTAGATATAATTTTTTCAAAAACTATGGTAGTGTACTGTAGCTCATAGCTACTTAGACTTGTTGTTGTTATTACAGCTCGAGTTTGTCCAAAGAATGTGAATCGGAATTTGAGAATACCCTGAAAGAGATGTGCTCCTGTGCTAAGGATAAGGGTAATGCCAAAAAAGAGCTGAAAGAATGCTTAGAAGAGTCCACGTCTTCAAGCGCCGGGGGCCTGGCTTCGCTGTTTGCCGCCACAAAGGAATCTCGCGACTGTGGCATCAACTATATCGTAGAGCGAGATCAAAAGCCTATCGATAAAACTCAGTTTGGTGCCTGCTTCCAGGGCAACTCAAACAATCCCTGTAAACTGAATACTTTGGCAAGACGACGAGAGGTGGCGAAACAGTGCGAGAAGCTGAGCAAAGAAAATGAGTCCAATGAAGCGTGCTTTAAGTCTACCGGATTCAAGAAGCATCTGAGAGCCATCGCCAATAATACGACTGATACTTGCGTTGCAAGTGCCAGCATTGCCAACCAGCTGTCTTCCCTGATCGGAGGCAACAAAGAAGGCGGATCCAGTGGGAACAGTGGTGGCAACATCATCGATGCTTTGAAAGGATTATTCCCCGGAAAACGATGAACGAGGAGCGTTCATTGAGCTGAAATAATTTTGCGGACTTTTAACAATTCCTTCTACTTCGCATCCTTAACTAAGCAGTATGATTGCTACTGAATAAAATATGTTTGCATGTTTAGTACAAATAGCAGCCGATTATTAATAACATGCAGGTGTAATGCATGTAAATAATTCCAAAATCACAAACGCATATACTTCGAGATTTATTTGTTTGTTAACTGAAAACGAAGGCTTACAGCACACGGTGTCACTAATAAATAAAAGTTCAAACCGATTGAGCACACCAATGGTGTATCAAAACAACCTGTAGGTAAAATTAAAAGTATATAATCTACCGCAATAGCTTGTAAATTTTTTGAAACAGTGTAATCATACTGTAATAACCGAGTTTTAAGTCGCGCTTTTAATCGCGTTACTTTTAATCGCCTTACGACAATCGAGTTTGGTTTTGTCTTAATATAACTTTCTGAAGGCTTTAAACGTCATGTACACGTCGACCTCATAATTGTTTGCAATTTTGCAATTTTGCAACCTTAGCTAAATATAGAAAATGCACATATAAACCAAGGTGAAACCTGAGCAAGTGGTTTGTTACCTATGCGGTATACCAAAGGTGCATTGTTTTATGCCTTTTAGCTCCTATAATGTTGCGAGAAGGTTTCATTCAGTTTTATTCAGCTACCTTTATGGTTACTTGCAAGGAAATTTTAATATTAGCAAACAGGTGAACGCCAGTTGGTTGGAGTTTTGTAGTGAGATGTTTGAAACAGCAATTTGGACCACGGCAATGTTTGTGTAATTACGTAACCTTTGAAGACTAACACGAAACTTCATGACGTATCAAACTAGAAAACTACGAAATTTTTAATTCAGAAGCCGCCATGCTCGCTTAAACAATATGATAACTTTAATAGTCATAGTAGTGAAACAAAATCAGTTCTCCGTAGATTTTTAGTCGACGACGCATTTTAATTCAATAAATGGTCAGCTTTCGGTTGGGCTAACTTAAACTTTCAGCTAGCCTACTTGAACAAAGCTATCAGCTTATTTACCAGTTCAAGCATGGATACAGCTAACATATTATTTCAGTCAAAGAAAAATGAAATTTAAAGAAATAAATTCTGAATTTAAAGAAAAGAAAAAGAAACCTTCATTTTATTTCTTTCATAACATTCTGACAGCTGATATGCTCTTATTGTTTGAGAGTGACCTGACCTCTGCTCAACTCTTTACCACTAGATTAGCACAAGCACAAATTAACAGCCGCGTTTCTTCAAAGTCGGTAATCAAGGTTTCATCAGTCAACTGTCACAGAATACGAGTAGTTGTCATTATTGCCTCTAATATTTGATGCATACATTTAAATGAAAGAAAATGAAAAGAAAATTTTTCTTGAAATAAATGAAAGAAAAGTTAACTGAAATTTAATGTTAGCTGTACGATGGATCCTCCGGTGGTTCCTGCAGGTAGGGACATAATTTTTTAGGCCCAATATTTACTGCCATATCAAATATTTCTAATATGTTGGGGAAGTTAGTGTTCAATTGTGATTGAGTTTCGATTGGGTTAAGCTGTGCTAAGTGCCCAATTACACTATGTGACTACGACACATACAAAGTGTTTATTTAAAGTTATACCGAACTCGAGCGATTGGCTTTGGGAAAATGTGACAATCCAAAAGGTAACAATAAATTCAATAACATTCTGAAATAGCTATTATATTTGCATCGAAGACACTTTAAAGAGTAACAATGACACAAAACCGGTCGTTTAAATATTCAGCCACGAAGCATTGTTATTCAGAATAGCAGATTTTCGTTTCCTGCACATCCTTGGGGCATACTTGAGCAATACTATCAGTTTATTTACTAGCTCGATGATAGAAATAATGGATCCCCCGGTAGTTATTGCGAAAATTCCAGCCAAAGATGACATAATCTTTACATCCTTTAAAAGTTTAAAATGAAGAATATTAGCTTAAGCACCATAAATGAGGCAACTATATACGGCACTAAAAGATTTTTTAATTTTACATTAGCTAGTAGGCTGTTTAATTGTTTCCCAAGATAGATACCGTTTTCGAAACCAATTTTGTTTGAATTTGCCAGTAAGCAATTAGATAGCAGGAACCAAATTGTTGTACTGAAGTAAACAGAAAATATATATTTCGATATTTCGGATGTTTTCCATCCCTCCCATAGGAAAGTCATTGAGCTAACGGTACGGCGCATTTTTGAAAAACGGATTATGTTAACTTACATCAAATACGGGAGCCTCTTCATAAACAATAGCATAGTTTTCCAAAAGATAAACATAAACATGTGCAATGCTGAAAAATATAGAATCTTACTAAAAACTATTCTGAAAAGGTTGTTGCAGAAACTGATGACTTAGCTGAAATTAAAGTAATTCTAATATTTTACAATGGGTGAACATATGTCACGAAATTTGAATAAGACCAGGAATAAACACGAAGCAAGAATCAGAATTTGTATCTGCTGCCTATATGGGCATACCTAATAAATTATGCCTTCTAGGCTAAGGGTCCATTTGTCAAATTATCTTCAGACTCCATCTCCACGATGATAACCGAACCGAACCCCTGCACCCACAAGTCTGTGCCTAATAAATAAACAACTTCGCTCCACGTGCAACATATGTGAACATTCGGTATGTGCACACCTGGGTCTAACTTTCGCAAAACTTAGCAGTTTGAGCTCCAATTTGCTATGAGTGTACTTGAACTCATTTCAAAAGTCCAAATAAAGAAATATTAGCATCTGAAATTATCATTTTTGCGAATCATAGTCTAATCAAGCAAATCTCGAAACTTCAGTTTTTCTTACTAAAAGCCATTTTACAGATTTTACAAAAGTTATTGCTGTTAGAAATATAGACTACCTAGATCTGATCCTACACTAACTGGTTACTGTGTCCTTGAACTAACGACTATGTCGACGTTGCTGGTATTTCTTGTTGCTTAATAAAATCCATAATCCAATAATTGCCGTATTCTCGAGTTTAAGGGAACACCCACTTAAGGTGGTGATTCCTTTTGGGCACATATTGTTGGTTTACGGCTCAAATCAAGATGAAATTTGATGAAACTTTCCAAAATAAGTTCTTCTAGCATTCAAACACATTCCGCGCAATCCCGTTTCAAAACTTTGATGTCTCCGTTTAGGGCCGTTTTTGCCGATTTCTAACAACTAGACAGCAGCTGCATAGCATAGCTGACTATACTCATTCGAAAGATCTTGTCGAGGTCTACATTTTTGCTTTTTAAAGCTCCTTTCTAGCTTTTCTCTATGGTGAGATATAGCTGATTTTCTTATTTTGGTGTCGAAAACTTGTCATTTTTGCAGAAATCAAATAATCCGCCATTTCTTGAGCTACGCATGTCGTAAAATTAAGGGTGTCAATTTGGGGGTCTCGTCGAGGCCGATTATCCGTGATCTGTGATATTATGATCTTCTAACTGCTGTCCCTTACGCTGCTATCGTAAAAATGTAGTTTTTGCAAAAACATGACCAAATTTTTTCCAGCGACTGTGGAACATTCACTATGCATGCACGGTTGTCACCTACTAAACGTGTTTTGCATAAAAATACCCAGGGACCCTTTTTTAGTTGCCCCAATTGCTGCTTTAGAGCTAAAGTTGTTGCTTGCCAAAGTTTGGAAAAGTTGGCAAAATCCAGGTTGCGCATACATTTTAGTTAGTTTCTTTATAACGAAAAGCGGTTTCATAATAATTAAAAAGGGTCCCCAGCTATTTGATAGTGGAATCGAATGATGTGGCCGACGCCTGACGAAAAAATTGACTTTAGTCTGCAAAAAATCTGGAAAATTAAATGACTTCAAAAATGCTGTAAAATAATTTCAGATAGCTAAAGTTAGGTTCACTGTATTCATTAGAAAGAGAAAATGCCATGCTCAATTTTGATCAAAAAAGGTTACTGAACTCCAAGGAATGAATGAGTAATAACTGTTCAAATTTGATGACTCTAAAAGGAATCACCACCTTAAGAGAACATGTTCCCTTAAGGGGGGGTCGTGAATTTTCGACCATCTCCGATTTTTCTCATTTTCACATAGTTTGTAGTCCCCATAGGTCCCCAAAACAAGACAGTTGCGTTTGTTGCAAAACTTTCCCTATCATTCACAATAGTCTTCCAAAGGTGGCCCCGGCACGTGTTAAACGTAGGAAAACGAAAAAAGTTAGGAAAATTTCGCGGCAACCAAAAGTTTGAGCGCTATGTAAGAGCAAACGAGCTATAGCTTGGCAAAATGTTAATCTGGACTAGGTAGCGTGTTAATATCTATATGAGGTGTTTTTACGTTTGCGCAGTGAATTTCTAGAAATTTTCAAATTTGGGTGAAGCCGGTTTTTGCACAAATTTGACTTACAAAAATGCCAGCGAAGAAATGTTTCGTCATGCCCTGAACTAACCATTCACTGCACAAATTTCTACATATGCATATGGGGCAATTGTACATATGGTCCGATCCGTAACATATACACGTTGTTCATATAACACAAAGCTTACAATCTTAACAAAACAAAGTACATAAAGTTCACCATTTACCTGTTGTAGTGAAGATGATTTTTCTAAAAAGCAAAAAGATGCGATAGAAAAAACATTTTAAATAGGACGCTTAGTGTTACGATTTTCTACTCGTATCCGCTTTTTGCTTTGCCATTCTTCAATAAACAATTGAGCAAATGAACATGAAAGATTTCTATTGGCATTTACGAACCTGAATATTTTTAGGCACATGCAGTTTATACCAATATATATATATATATATATATATATATATATATATATATATATATTGAGAAATTTAATTCTAATGTGAGCGTGTATGATGAATGGTGATCCTGGGTTTTGGACTTTCGATCTTGCAATTATGAAATTCCTAATTGTCTCTAGCCAATTGATGTTGCCACGAAATACCAAAATTACTCGAAAACATATTTGCCAGAAGAGTTTCAGTAAAAATGGAATTCGCCTGTTACCACAGAAAGTTGAAAAAAATTACCATGCTCACTAGTAAATAGTGTATTCTGAAATTTGCCAGTCAGTACAGTATTTACTGCACACAGAAAGTATTACATCTACACTATTTTCCAAAGCTAATGCGACTGCCGTTTCGGCTACTGTAGTCACGTTTTCAATTCTCACTTGGATTATCCTAGGAACTTACAAATATTAGTTGATTCAGTATAAGGTGAACAGAATGAAGCAGCTAGCTATTATAAACGACTACTAACTAATTCAGTAATGCAGAAAGTGATAGAAAGTTAGTTGTAATGAAAATTTCAAAATTTTGTCCATACAGATCAAACCAATTTATTTTCAGGTTTTTATTTGGGTTCAATTTGTTCAGTTTTGGTAAATTCCAAGCAACGACTTCCGTGCTATTTTGCAACTTCACAATTAACGTCTCAATATCGTACCTGGATTTGAATAGTTGATATTGTCGATTCATACGTAACGTCGCTAAAACAATAACAGAATGGTACAACAGCAACAATGGTACAACAATGGTCGTGTTCGTTGCAAGGTTGGTTTCAATTACATCAATGTCTGTATCTACCTTATTATTTACTATGAAGCACGCCAATCAACGCAGATTAATATAAACGAAAAGGCCTTACTTGCATCTGTAAGGACAATAACATTGTTTATGCCAATTGTTTTCAACGTCTCTGATATCACCCAGAGATATCACACATTTCCCTACAATATTACAATCAAAAATGCAGCTACGTCGTGGTCAATTGAAGAAACTGAACTGCTGCCAGGATTTAACATGGAGTAGAGCGGTAGCCATTAGATGCAACTTTGTTGTAAATAGAAGGTTGGCTAACATCCAATTATTTTTCTTGTCAACTTTAAAGATTGCCAGCTATAAGGGACCGAAATTAACTATGCATCTGTTTTGTTGATAAATTCAGACCAAACGTGTCCCTGAAGTTGCTTGCTACTGAAGTTGTAACAATGTACAGTATTTGGGAAACACAGTAATACAGAATACTTGGAGAATAAGCAATCTATGAAGAGTACTAAATTTAGTTACAACGAAGCACTGAGAACGGTTTACGCACTATCATTCAGGAAGCATTTTATAACGATAAGTGGTTACACGCCCAAGCGGTTAGATTGTTTACTTCGACACTATCTCCTGGATTACACTTTGATATTTATCTTGTCATTTCCATTTTAAAATGAGGAATGCAAAAGGGGTAAACTGACATAGCTCGACAGATGAATCACAGTTTTGATTGGATATCCGTATTCCAACTTTAGAGGCAACTCTTCCGTCAGAGCAGTTGCAGTGTTTCATAACGTAATCATGATAGCAAGACAGAATGCACTTCTAAAAGCCACAATTGTTAGCTAGAGGTCAAGACAAAAGCAAGTGAAAGAATGCAGGTAAACATCCACTTATGACACTGATACATTTATACATATCAAACATGGGAGGACTGAAAAATGCCACAAAATCACTGCATATAACTATAACTGATCTACCTTTCTGATAGAAATTTAGAGACAAAAGGACGTACTTACATTAATGCCGTATGAATTGTTTTTCCTCGATTCGTGTACACAATTGCTGTGAGGCCAAGCTAACTTATTTTCTTTAACCTGAAACAGATGAACGTATGTTTTCTTGATTATTTATCATTCATTAATCCAGCGCATTTATCATTATTTACCTGTATATACTTAAAGCGAAAACACCTGTTGAAAAACAGTGTATATAATTCAAAATTTTAAATTTAAGCACAGCACAAATATTGGGGAGAGTAAGGTGTAGGAAGCATATACCAAAAGGTTGGTTTGTGTTCGCATTCTGAACGTTGAAAGAACATTTGTCGTTGTATTCATTCAAATTTGCAACCAAACGTAATTCACCTTAGAAAACCTTACAGAAATGACGCAATTGATAAAATTTCAGTTTTGGTGAAGTTAGATTTTCCCGTCAGATCTTTTACTATGGTCGACCTATATAGAGATTTGAATGTGACAATAGCCCTTATTGTAATTCACAAGAGTTACATTCCCCCCACAGAATCGTTTGATCAAAGCGTTTGATAATTGGAAATTAACACACCACATATCTTTATCCAGTTGATCGATATGAGAATATGCTCAATCACTGTAAGCTGTTTCGTTTATGCTCGAAAATGCAAACAGTGCGTTCGCGAATTTTGTGCGTTTTGCGAATTTGTATAATACACTAGGGCTCAAATTATTGAGGTGTGCTCATACGTTAGCTGCAGAGAATGTGTCACACAGATAATACATTGATGTATGAACCTTTTTGTGTTTTTTGTTCCTGCAGCTTTGCTCTACAGAGTGTTTTCAATTCTTTATGGTTACAGAGGTAACACCGAAATTAATTTTTGATGCCAAAACTGAACATTTTGGTTGGTCGACCACATTTGTACTCACACAGGACCTGTTATTTCCAATGTTGGTGTTTCCAGCAACTCTAAGTACGCGCAGGAACGAAAATGTGAAAGTTTGAAAATAGCACTCGATTAGCTATGATCACAAATTTCTGTGAACTCATGCAACAGGTAAGCAATCAGAAAGCGGTTTTTGCAAGCATTTATGGGAGAATTGTCGAGGCTATTCTTTAGGGTTTTGTGTTTGGTCCTTTTGTTCGGGAGAAATAAGCATAACTCAACAAGTTAACGGTAATCTTGGAATCTGCATCTTCTAAGAACATCGAGTTTCTGTGTTCATAACACCAACTTGTGAAACGTTGCATTGGGGAAGACTTTTGCCTTAAACCCTGATTTGGTATTTTTTTTAGCATTCCCACATTTCGAGAACCTATATTCAAAACTGTTTCTGTTATCGCATGTCCAAGTCCACGTAATCAGCACATTCTAATCTTTAAGTGCATATAAAAACTATCATTAAGCTCAAAGAATTGAGTAATTTCTGTCTTGCCAAGTTTGCTGTAAATATCCGCATCAGCAACAAACGCTCGATAATTAGTTCTGCTACAAGTAATGCTATATGATCCTTTCAAAAACAGTCCCAACGACCGTATGCGTTTTCTACTCGTATAAATTTGGACAAAATAACTTTCAAAGGGGTTTAAGGTGCTGAAGTGACAAATTCAGTTTTTTACATTTACAAATTTAAGCTATTTTGACATGGAAATTACAGCCACGTCGGAATTTTAGGGGAAAGAAAAAGAAAGAAAATGAGAAGAATTCTTTAAATAAAGAAAAAGAAAAAGAAATTTGGCTTCAATTTTCTTTAATTTAAAGAAAATGGCAAAGAAAAGCGGCTTCCTTTTAGTTTAGTTTCATAGTCTCTTTCTGCTTTACTCAAAGTAAGTCTCAAAGAGATATTGACAGCTGTTACTCTTGTAACATATGCATTCATAGCATAGACCACATACATTAAAGCAAGCAGGAGTCCTTTCGCAAGGGGTCACTAGGCTGGGTTGCTTACGCAAAATTGACTGACAGCTGAAACCTGAGACAGCCCAATGACTCTTTCTTCTTTAAAGAAAAAGAAAATAGAGTCCAAATTTCTTCTTTCGCAAGAAAAAGAAAAAGAAAATGGAAAGAAAATTTAAAGAAAAATTTTCCCCTAAAATAACGGCGTGGCTGTACATACTTGATTTCAATTAACAATGCATTTAGTGCTTACGATTTTTATTCCGATCATTAGTGTATGATTAGCTGGAACATAATAGCCTTCAATAAACGGAACGACAGAACGCCCCTCTTCATGCACTATGACTTTTGTACCAGCAGACGCTGGATCCAGTATAATTGAACTACTGAAGCTTGTATTAAGAACCAAATGAACACCTGAAAAACATATTTAATTCTGCCACTTAAAGAACATACATATGTGAGTTACTAAACTGAAATTTGAGATCTGACTTAACACGCGTACGCAGTAAACAACCAAAACCCACCTTCGTTTTGGCCAGGAGTGGACAATTTCAAAGGAGGAGCAAAGGTGTAGCAATCACCTTGCGTAGGTTCTGTAAAGTATCTGATTAGTTTTCTAAACAAGCAAAAGCAAGAGACAGCAAAATTTTGTTGTGAAACCTTGGAGTAACATATTGGCAATAATAACTGTGCACGATCCGAACTCACCGCATTATTTATCATAATTTTCCTGTAAGTATAGAACTGACCAATCTTATTTTGTGAACAAATACAACAAAACATGGTTTCTGCGCAGTGTGCTGAAATGAATCTCCACAACGTTTACTGTTCCTCTAATAGTTTTGGATCTTTTGCGCTTCCACCCAGGCCCAACTTTAGATTGTTTGCACCATACATTTAAGAGTTTGCATTGGTGCGTACTGGGAGGATCAAAAACGTGTGTACACCTGGTACTCGTATTGAATGAGCGAACGCCAAAACCGATTGAGCAAACTTGTTGGCCCTTTCTGTGATTGAGCCAACCATTATGGGGATTGAGCCGCCTTTCCTTAATTAGTAAATCGCATTTTATTATGGGAGTGCTAAATGTCACTTATCACTCCCATGATTGACCCATGATTCGAAAGTTTGCAGGAAAATTGTACATGATGACTTGTGATTGAGCCACCAACTTTTTTTGCTCTAATTACGTTTCTGCATTCATAATTCAGGTCAGAAATTTTAAAATTGCAATTTACTAGTAAACGGTCAATGCAAATTTAGGATAGCTAACCTAAGGCTTATAAAGTGTCATTTATAATTTTGTTTATCTTTTGATGAATGGTTGAATGGTGAGGTGAGAAATCAGATCAGATGATCAGTATAACATTACAATTTCACTGGTGTATAAACCATAGGTGTAACGGAGGTTTGGGGTGGGGCAGCCCTCCCCCAAAATGGGTGGGGGGGGAGGGGAGGGCAGGTTAAACCAACACGACCCCCCCCCCAATTTTTCTCGTTTTCATGCTAAAAATTGCATTCAAAGGCTAAGCCTTTAGCCTCGAACTCGAAAATTTGATTAACGTCGTGTTTCTAAAACGAACTTGATTGCCAACATGTTTCTAAGTACAAAATAAGGTCAATACTGAGAAAGTGCATAAAACAGTTGAAGTTGAAGACGTATATATATAAGTATATACTTAAGACAAAGATGTGAAAATTTTTGGAAAATTTATGATAAAATAACTTAATGACCAATTAAGTTTTAATAAAAATTTTCCAATTCCCGCTTCTGGACTGCCCCCCAGTCAGTCGCGGCGCCAGGATCTTTAGAAGGGAGGCCGACCCAAAAATCCGGCGACTTTTTTGGGAAATTCAAAATGTTTGCGAAATTTTACCTTCATTTTCCAAAAAATTTCTCAAATGTTAGTAAAACTTCTCAAATTTCTCAAACCTCTCAAACTTCTCAAATCAAGCGTTTTACGATTTTTAGCAAAAATTTGCCGATTTTTAAAAATATTTCTTAAAACACTCAAACTATGCATATAAACAGTTGAAACATTTTCCTAGGTGGTGTCCGACACCCCAAAGGGAGGGGCCCGGGGCCTCCGTTTACACCTAAGGTCAAGATTCTCCCACATATGTATCGATGTACGATATTTTATTATGATATGATTGGAGGAAACTGTGGTTTGCACTCTGGAAAAGGATTGGGCTTTTTTAAATTTCAATCCTTTCCCAGACTAGAACTCAGTTCCTCTGTAGAAGTCTGGATTTTAATTTAACGTACACAAGAAACTATACGTACACAGCGTGAATTTCGGCATCATCGAATTTCGTGGGGTAAGTGTTTTTTGCTGACTTTTTGCTATATTTTTAAATAATTGTGCGTTGTATGGGGCGCGATAGCGACGTAGCCGCGCGATATGCGTGTAAAAGCGTCTGCGCGGTCCTCTGGAGACCATGTTGGCCTGGTGCCAGCTAATTAGAGGTTCGGGAGGGATAAAAATGTTACCATTGTAAAGTACAAGTACCACCATACTTTTGGTTTTTGGTTCGACTTCGAAACTTCGAATTTTTGTGGTAGTTACCGTGCGTTTGTTTTTGTTTAGGTGAGTAACGCTTTTTGGGAATGCATTTTGCTCCCCAGCTTTCAGGAGTCCGGGCAAAACTTTGCCTTTTTTGGCCTGTTTGGGCGAAAATGTTTCTCACGTTCACTAGAAATAGCCTAAAAGTCATTAAAACAGCGTTTTTTGGCCTCTTGGTGGTACCCATATATACGTAGTGAATCGGGGTTGCTGAAAACGATGAGCATGCAGCCGGGGGACTTAGATGCCACCTCCGTGGGAAATCCAATGGACACGGACCCCATCAAATGGAGATAGAATACACTGATGCCATCCAAGTGCTTAAATTATGCTACCGAGTGGTTGCCTGCCTCTCTTCATTCTTGCCTATTCCGGCCTTTCTGAATCATCTGTTAGATAGATAACTTTGAAGACGTGTGCTGGACGTCAGATGGTTGATGTGCCCCATATAGCCTTCTAGGCTGGCAAGCGCGGAAATTGAAACAACGGCATACTGCCGATACGGCCCGAAGAGATCACTGATCAGGGATCGACTAGAACTCGAAAAACGTTTTCGAGTTTAAAAACACTGTCTAATGTTAAAATTACTTAATGATTTCATGTTTTTCGACATTAGCAATGGCTGAAAATGCGATTTTTGGCATAAAAATAGAAAAATTGTTTTGGGGGAGGTTTGGGGGAGGTCGTGGGGGGATTGGGGGGGTTCCAAAAAGGCCCCCCCAAAATTCCGGGGGAGGGGGCCCCCAACCCAAATCCCCGTTACACCTATGGTCTTAAACTTTAAACTTAAACTTTAACATCTATGGCTGAAAGTTTCAGAATTGGTCATACCGATATTCCTCCAGAGCTGAAAAAACCTTTATGAAAAAGCCCACTTTTCGCACCAACAGTTGTACTTTGGCGTTCTGCCAAAAGCAGTGTAGGTGAGATATATTGTTGCCCACCCTAATCTTTGACTTTGATAAGTTGGCTAACGTTGTGAGAAAAGTAGCTCTCTCCGATGATATCGTGCCAACCCGTTCCTAGCCTCCCCTTAACTTGTAGCTAAATTTGTAGCGGGAGGAGAACTATTCGATTATAAAACAAAATTTTGATTGCTATAAAAATTGGGCGCAAAACTAAAAATTTTAAGTTTTCGGTTAATGAAACCGGAATTCCAGATTTTTCTGGAGTTTCTAAATCTCGGGTTCCTGAGGATTCTAAAAATATACACATTATATAGGCTACCTTCAAATGATAACTCAAGACAGCCGCTCACATTTCGGTTCCAAGATTTTTGGTCATACTTTAGTAGACAATTTTAGCTTTATAAGGACCGTTTCGCGCTAGTTTACGACTCTGGCCTACTCGTCCTGCCTGTATAAATGTTTATTTAGTAGCAGCCGTTAACAGCAAAGCATTTACCAACCTTGGGCACGGATGGCCACCAAACAGACACAGGGTAATAAAACTTCCCATCCTTTCCATTTTATATAATGAAACCAACGGCTGATCGGGAAGATGAGCAAATAAATCCAATGCCAAGGTTGCATAATGCATAGCGAACGACTGCGTTTTGCCAGTGCTAGTAGTTTGTAGACCATTTGCAACAACATAGGTCCTGCTCAGCATCTAGAACCACACGAAAATTCTGAATAGATAAATTCCCTATTTAAGCTTATGCAAACATCCAATTTTAACATAAAGATTATATCGACAGTTTCGATGGACAGGGACACAATGAACTGAATGATGATTCATTTAGGGATCGAATCTTTACGTGAAAAGAACGATCGACTTGAAGCATAGTTTATTAACACCAATAATATATGATGAAAAAAGTTCAATTCTTCCAGAATAACCTTTAGGTTAACAAAAATCAAGCAGCGATCGTTATTTATTGATTGGCATGGCTCGTCAAAATTGGAAAAGCAGTACTGTTATGATACAGACTGTAGCACTTAGTAAACATATTCCACGATATTGTTGATCAACTCTTCGGTTAATGACTTCCGGCAAATTTCAAATTTATATTCTTAGTCATAACTGATGCAAATCTTATTTGGATTGGGACATATAGACAGGACCAACCTAGCTGGATATCTCCAGCTAGATTATGGTTTCGCATACGTACAGTGTTATTAAGGAACATATCAAGCGTCCTTGTTGACAGTTGTAGAGCCACCTTAAGAAAGTCTTCAACGATTGCCATGACGTTTGCTGAGGAGCTTCTAAAACTTATAGCATTAAGATCCCCTGGTGATATTTCACTGCTTTCAATGATGTTTTGCGAACATTTACCTAGAATAAGTAGAGCTAACTTGTACTGACAGATTGTGCTATGTCATTCCATACTGTTGACACAAAATTGTGAAAAACTAGCAAATACGTTCTGCGTTTCTAAACAACCATCCAAACTAATCGTTACTCACTGTGGAGTCTTTTGTCTGAAGCAATGAGTCAAACTCCTAATTAGGCTAATTAATCAGTTGCTGAAGTATTTTCGTGTCAGACGAGTAGTGATAAAATGAGAGTTCCAGGACCACCCGGAGCCGGAGCCTCCGCATTCACAGTCGGAGGAGGAACGGAGCCTCCGCATTCACAGTCGGAGGAGAAACGGAGCCTTCGCATTCACAGTCGGAGGAAAGTGATAAAATGAGAGTTCTATGACCTCCCGGTGCCGGTGCCTCAAGGCGCCAAAGTCGGTGGGACCCACAGTTTTAACCTAAGTATTATTAAAACCTTCGCTACTGATTTTTGGAGACCTGTTGAATGAGTTCAGGAAAGCTTAAAAAGTTGCTGAAAGTTTTAGAAGCTGTAAAAAGTTTCATAAAGTTGCTAAAAGTTCTAAAAAAGTTTTAATTGTTGTCTGTATAAAAATCAACAGGTAGCAAAAAGCTTTAAGAAAGTTTTGAAAGCATTACAAAGTTGTGAAAGTTTTATAAACTTGCAAAAGCTTTGGAAAAGTGTTAAATATTATTACCAAATCTACAAAAACTTTTCTGTAGTCTACAACACAACCGACCGCTCTCAACCAAGAAAAATAACACAAATGAGGTTTTTCTCTGGGTTCTTCTAATTTATACTATACTGCATTACCAGAATGGAGGCAACAGTTGCCATGGCAACAGCTAAACCGTTTGACCCTTGCCAAAGGGTCTCATTAGACGGCTAGGCTACAGGGGGGTTCTAAAACCACCCGCAGCCACAGCCCACCCGCCACCGCCACCGGTGGAGCCCAGATGTTTTCTACCTAATTATTAAAATAACTGGTAATCCTAATTGAAACAATGACCAGATGTTTTTTAAAGTTATATATGCAATTTGCAACTGCATTATGCATTATGCATTATGCATTATGCAACTTGCAATGCTTGTGAACAAAGTTTGCAAAAAAAGTTGTGAAAATTTTTTAAAAAGTTTTATAAAGTTGTGAAAAAGTTACAAAAAGTTTAATAAAGTTGTTAAAAGTTTTGGAAAAGTGTTAATTGGTGTGGAAAAGTTGCAAAAAGTTTTGTTTTTGCAAAAGTGCTAATTGTTGTAACAACAGGTAGCAAAAAGTTTTATAAAGTTGCTTTTGGAAATGTTGACCAATATAATTACCAAATCTGCAAAAGTTGCAAAAAAGTTTTCTGTAGTCTTCAACACAACCGACCGCTCTCAACCAAGAATAATACCAGAAATGAGGCTTTTCTTTGGGTTCTGCTAATTTATACCAGAATGGAGGCATTGGTTGCTATGACAACAGTTTGCGACCCTTGCCAAAGGGTCTCATCAGACGGCTAGGCTACCGTTACCGTTTTTTATTTTTTATTTTTTCGTTATTTTACACTCATATACAATTATACATACGCATACATAAGACATACAGTGCAAAATTGAATGCAGCCAAATTCATTAGACAAATCTAAAATGAAAAACCTTCAAGATTTATTATTCCTCTTCTTTGTTTCCACTCTATACATTTCAGGTTCATAACATACTATCATAATGTATCCTTAAATAGCCTACACTATTCTCATAATTCCACCTGCTCATCCTTTTAAATAGCAAATGTACAATACCCAACTCATACAAAGTATGAACTTCTTACAAACAATAACAAGATAGTGAGTAACAAGGAATAAATTGGGAGCAATTGGGAGTAACTGAAGAGTAGCCAGGAGCACCAATGAGCAAAAACAGCAATCAAGAGTAACTAAAGAGCACCAAAAATACTTGTAGTTCTAACTAGAGGTACGAAAAAGATTATGTAACAGTAAGCCTTTAAATCATCCAACATCAACAAGCATTCTCCGTATTAGCACCTACTTCAAGCCTACTCCCAGCTTAGCTGGTTCAGCTCAATCACTGTGCACACTATTTTCGCTTGCTTGCCCACCAACTACCTTTTCAGGTAGCACAACAGTGCTTATGTCAGAGTTATTTTCAATAGCTCGCTTCAGTGCTTCTTCTTCACTTGAATACTTTTGCTCATAATCTGCTTGCTTGTCCAAAATTTCCTCAATAATTGGATCATTGAGAAAGGCTTTACAGCGCAGGATATGGAAATAGATTCATCTGTTGAGGTCTGCTCGAATTCTTGGTCGAACTTCATTGTAAGCTTCAATTTCTGCCTCATCCTCATCATGTCCATCTGCCTGATACTCAGACATTACTCTATCTATCCTTTTAACATATTTTTGCTCAGACTGTTTCACTAGTTTATCCCAAAATTCATCAATGGCAGTGTGGCATGTCTCTCCACAACTCGATTCACTACTCCCCTCGGTGCTGGCTCTAGCTCAGAGTCTTCATTGTGAACGTTCTGGGACCGATGTTATAAAAATGGAGTTAAGGCTAACCCGGGTTAAGTCCATTTTGGGGTTAACCCCGAAATTTTTGGGTTAGGTTAACCCTTGGGGTTAACCCTGTATTATAAAGCAGTTTTCAGGTTAGGTTAAGTTAACCCGGTTATCCTACGAGTTAACCCCGATTTTAACCCCAACTAGCTCATGCAAGCAGCTTACTCAGCTAGCAAGGATTTAACCCGGTTATTTTTGGGGTTAACCCCATTTTTAACCCCAATCTTCATTTTTGAATCCTTTTCATGAAAGCTGGAAATGATAATTTTGAAGTAAAAATAAAGTTCAGAAAATGTCACCACGAAGAAAAGTAATATGAAAAATGTATTCTTCTTAATTTTCAAAAATTTCTAAATTAGTTTTTTCATCCAATCTCATCCGGGTTAACTGCTAACCCTCCTCACTGAGGAGGGTTGAGATTTGCTGGAATCAACCCCAATTTTAACCCGGGTTTCAAACAGAGATTTGGTTATAACATTGGGTTAAGGGTTAACCCTAAAAACCTAACCCTAACCCCACAAGCGAAACCCGGGTTTTGCTAACCCTATTTTTTGTAACATTGGGTTAGGGTTGATAACCAGGTTTCTAACCCGGGTTAGCGATTTAACCTGGTTAAATCGCTTTATAACATCGGCCCCTGGGGCCGATGTTATAAAATCGGGGCTAAGGCTATCCCGGGTTAAGTCCATTTTTGGGTTAACCCCGAAATTTTGGGGTTAGGCTAACCCTTGGGGTTAACCCTGTATTATAAAGTATTTTTCGGGTTAGGTTTAGTTAACCCGGTTATCCTATGAGTTAACCCCGATTTTAACCCCAATTAGCTCATACAATCAGCTAACTCAGCTAGCAAGGATTTAACCCGGTTATTTTTGGGGTTAACCCCATTTTTAACCCCAATCTTCATTTTTGAACCCTTTTCACGAAAGCTGGAAATGATAACTTTGAAGTAAAAATGAAGTTGAGAAAATGCCACCGCGAACAAAAGCAATATGAAAAATGTATTCCACTTAATTTTCAAAAATTTCTAAATTAGTTTTTTCATCCAATCTTATCCGGGTTAACTCCTAACCCTCCTCACTGAGGAGGGTTGCGATTTGGCGTATTTAACCCCGATTTTAACCCGGGTTTGAAACCCAGGTTTGTTTATAACATTGGGTTAAGGATTAGCCCTAACCTAACCCTAACCCCATCAGCGAAACCCGAGTAAGCTAATCAGCTAACCCCATTATTATAACATTGGATTAGGGTTGAAAACCCGGTTTCTAACCCGGGTTAGCGATTTCACCGGGTAAAATCGCTTTATAACACTGGCCCCTGGATGTGCCGCTGTAGGTTGAATGCTCTTGTGAACATGAGCCCACATTGATCACAGGAGTGTGATTTAGAACTAGACATTGTTGGATGTCTGCTTCCTGCTGTCTGTCCTGCTGTATACCTTTTTATTAATTTCGAAAGACAAATGAACAGAATAATGGAATAGGAACAACCTCAGAGTAGGCTCAGAGTAGCTTGGAGCAACTTCGGAGTAGGTTCGGAGTAAGCTGGGAGCAACTTCGCAGTAGATTAGAGCAGCAATGAGCAACTCTAATTGGTGTAAATGCGAAAAATACTTGCATGTTTGTTCTTCCTATGACCAGCCAAACTATTACTTTAATCAACGTGACTATTACGATAAACTTTTCATCGTAATACTCCAAAGTGAACTCAGTTTGGCTGGTCATATGAAGAACAAACATGCAAGTATTTTTCGCATTTACACCAGTGAGAGTTGCTCATTGCTGCTCTAATCTACTGCGAAGTTACTCCCAGCTTACTCCGAACCTACTCCGAAGTTGCTCCAAGCTACTCTGATCCTACTCCGAGGTTGTTCCTATTCCATTATTCTGTTCATTTGTCTATCGAAATTAATAAAAAGGTATACAGCAGGACAGACAGCAGGAAGCAGACATCCAACAATGTCTAGTTCTAAATCACACTCCTGTGATCAATGTGGGCTCATGTTCACAAGAGCATTCAACCTACAGCGGCACATCCAGAACGTTCACAATGAGGACTCTCAGCTAGAGGCCAGCACCGAGGGGAGTAGTGAATCGAGTTGTGGAGAGACATGCCACACTGTTGATATTGGTGAATTTTGGGATAAACTAGTGAAACAGTCTGAGCAAAAATATGTTAAAAGGATAGATAGAGTAATGTCTGAGTATCAGGCAGATGGACATGATGAGGATGAGGCAGAAATTGAAGCTTACAATGAAGTTCGACCAAGAATTCGAGCAGACCTCAACAGAAGAATCTATTTCCATATCCTGCGCTGTAAAGCCTTTCTCAATGATCCAATTATTGAGGAAATTTTGGACAAGCAAGCAGATTATGAGCAAAAGTATTCAAGTGAAGAAGAAGCACTGAAGCGAGCTATTGAAAATAACTCTGACATAAGCACTGTTGTGCTACCTGAAAAGGTAGTTGGTGGGCAGGCAAGCGAAAATAGTGTGCACAGTGATTGAGCTGAACCAGCTAAGCTGGGAGTAGGCTTGAAGTAGGTGTTAATACGTAGAATGCTTGTTGATGTTGGATGATTTAAAGGCTTACTGTTACATAATCTTTTTCGTACCTCTAGTTAGAACTACAAGTATTTTTGGTGCTCTTTAGTTACTCTTGATTGCTGTTTTTGCTCATTGGTGCTCCTGGCTACTCTTCAGTTACTCCCAATTGCTCCCAATTTACTCCTTGTTACTCACTATCTTGTTATTGTTTGTAAGAAGTTCATACTTTGTATGAGTTGGGTATTGTACATTTGCTATTTAAAAGGATGAGCAGGTGGAATTATGAGAATAGTGTAGGCTATTTAAGGATACATTATGATAGTATGTTATGAACCTGAAATGCATAGAGTGGAAACAAAGAAGAGGAATAATAAATCTTGAAGGTTTTTCATTTTAGATTTGTCTAATGAATTTGGCTGCATTCAATTTTGCACTGTATGTCTTATGTATGCGTATGTATAATTGTATATGAGTGTAAAATAACGAAAAAAGAAAAAATAAAAAACGGTAACGGTAGCCTAGCCGTCTGATGAGACCCTTTGGCAAGGGTCGCAAACTGTTGCCATAGCAAAAAATGCCTCCATTCTGGTATAAATTAGCAGAACCCAAAGAAAAGCCTCATTTCTGGTATTATTCTTGGTTGAGAGCGGTCGGTTGTGTTGAAGACTACAGAAAACTTTTTTGCAACTTTTGCAGATTTGGTAATTATATTGGTCAACATTTCCAAAAGCAACTTTATAAAACTTTTTGCTACCTGTTGTTACAACAACACTTTTGCAAAACAAAACTTTTTGCAACTTTTCCACACCAATTAACACTTTTCCAAAACTTTTAACAACTTTATTAAACTTTTTGTAACTTTTTCACAACTTTATAAAACTTTTTAAAAAATTTTCACAACTTTTTTTGCAAACTTTGTTCACAAGCATTGCAAGTTTATATAACTTTAAAAAACATCTGGTCATTGTTTTAGTTAGGATTACCAGTTATTTTAATAATTAGGTAGAAAACATCTGGGCTCCACCGGTGGCGGTGGCGGGTGGGCTGTGGCTGCGGGTGGTTTTAGAACCCCCCAGTAGCCTAGCCGTCTGATGAGACCCTTTGGCAAGGGTCGAAACGGTTTTGCTGTTGTCATCGCAACCGTTGCTAGGCAAACTGTTGACATAGCAACCAATGCCTCCATTCTGGTATAAATTAGCAGAACCCATAGAAAAGCCTCATTTCTGGTATTATTCTTGGTTGAGAGCGGTCGGTTGTGTTGAAGACTACAGAAAACTTTTTTGCAACTTTTGCAGATTTGGTAATTATATTGGTCAACATTTCCAAAAGCAACTTTATAAAACTTTTTGCTACCTGTTGTTACAACAATTAGCACTTTTGCAAAACAAAACTTTTTGCAACTTTTCCACACCAATTAACACTTTTCCAAAACTTTTAACAACTTTATTAAACTTTTTGTAACTTTTTCACAACTTTATAAAACTTTTTAAAAAATTTTCACAACTTTTTTTGCAAACTTTGTTCACAAGCATTGCAAGTTTATATAACTTTAAAAAACATCTGGTCATTGTTTCAATTAGGATTACCAGTTATTTTAATAATTAGGTAGAAAACATCTGGGCTCCACCGGTGGCGGTGGCGGGTGGGCTGTGGCTGCGGGTGGTTTTAGAACCCCCCTGTAGCCTAGCCGTCTAATGAGACCCTTTGGCAAGGGTCAAACGGTTTAGCTGTTGCCATGGCAACTGTTGCCTCCATTCTGGTAATGCAGTATAGTATAAATTAGAAGAACCCAGAGAAAAACCTCATTTGTGTTATTTTTCTTGGTTGAGAGCGGTCGGTTGTGTTGTAGACTACAGAAAAGTTTTTGTAGATTTGGTAATAATATTTAACACTTTTCCAAAGCTTTTGCAAGTTTATAAAACTTTCACAACTTTGTAATGCTTTCAAAACTTTCTTAAAGCTTTTTGCTACCTGTTGACTTTTAAACAGACAACAATTAAAACTTTTTTAGAACTTTTAGCAACTTTATGAAACTTTTTACAACTTCTAAAACTTTCAGCAAACTTTAAGCTCTCCCGAACTCATTCAACAGGTCTCCAAAAATCAGTGGCGAAGGTTTTAGTAATACTTAGGTTAAAACTGTGGGTCCCACCGACTTTGGCGCCGGGAGGCACCGGCACCGGGAGGTCATAGAACTCTCATTTTATCACTTTCCTCCGACTGTGAATGCGAAGGCTCCGTTTCTCCTCCGACTGTGAATGCGGAGGCTCCGTTCCTGCTCCGACTGTGAATGCGGAGGGCTCCGGCTCCGGGTAGTCCTGGAACTCTCATTTTATCACTACTCAGACGGTAGGCCATTAGGCCTCTTCATTAATGTATTGTGCTGCCACCCTATTTATTATTAAAACGTAAGTTGAGTTAATAAATACATTTGTCCGCCACCTGTGTCTATGTTTGATTAAGATTGTGTTTAGATTAGGAATAGACTTTCGAGCGAGTTGCACCCTTTAGAAGGACCTGCATAGATTCGCCATTAATTCCCGGTTTAGTTCCGGACAGTAAATACGGTGGTTGATATTTGATGTTACGACCGAGACAGGAGTAGGACCACTGATCGCTTTGTCAGTTTCTAAAATTTTCGTATATAAATAACTTTCTTATTTTGGGATTTGAACGAAAAGATTCATATCTACAGAAAGCCCTTGATTTGGAACGTCTTTTGCGATACTTAGCTTTTCATTAAAAACTACTTTCTATTTTCTCGATTTTTGAGGGCGCAGCTTTGAATTTTTGAAAAATGGAAAATTTCGGAATGTTTAGCCAGGATGGTTGGACATTCACCCCCAGGCAAGTCAAGAAGTTTTAGTTAAAATTGCAAGTTATTGTTATGGTCTTGTCAAGTAATGTCAATTCCACTCTTTGTCAAACTTTGTGTGAATCTGAAAGAGGTGGAGAAATAATCAGAAGGAGGAGGAATCTGCATGGAATAATCTGCATTTCAATTAAAATTTCTTTGGACTTTCCTATGCACTCTCTGGATCAAAAGCAATTTAACTTTGTTGTTATTTTTGTTATAACACCACATTAATGTCTGCATTCACAATTAATGAAACAACTAACACCCGAAAACAACAAATAGTTTTACAAAACAAAATTTTCAATTTGAGGGGCAACTGTCGCTGGGGGCAAATGTCGTGGAGAGGCAAGTGACGTGGGGGCAAGGGACGTGGGGGCAATTGTCGTGGGGGCAAGTTTCGGGGAGGGGGCAAGTGACGGCAAGTTCTGATTGTATACCTCCTGAATGGAAGACCCATAAAATGGAACGTCACCGAGGTCCGACCAAACAGAATCTCAGTTTAGAAAGAATGGCCCAAGCGTGGAGAGTTGAAAATCCAAAAGAAGTGGTTCCAGATGCTCCCGCAATGTAGGGAATAACTTTAGTTCCGTGGCATGGCATGCTGAGTACGCATGTGCTGACCTAAAAGCTCAGACCTAAAAGTTAACGGAAAAATTGTTTCAGGCGTGTCCAACTCAGAATATTTTGGAACATGCAGTGTCAGCTTCCATGGTAAGCTTTACCTGTACCACCTCGCCCAGAGTAGCTTGAACCATCAGATTGTGGTATGCATCGAGGCCCTATCCACACACACACACACACACACACACAAACACACACACACACACACACACACACACACACACACACACACACACACACACACACACACACACACACTCACACGCACACACACACACACACACACACACACACACACACACACACACACACACACACACACACACACACACACACACACACACACACACACACACACACACACACACACACACACACACACACACACACACACACACACACACACACACACACACACACGTTTTCAAAACAAAATGATTTCAATTCTTACCATCACAACAGAAACTTTTGGGTTTGTCCTGGATCTGACAAATCAGAACAATGACACGGCTACGGCATGCACAGTAATTAGTGGGCAACTTCGTTTCATAATGTAAGTTTGTTTTAGGACAAAAGTCCTCTGCAGAATTGAACTTGTTGTCCGGTCTGAACGCAAAGTACCTAAAACCCACAAACATTTTACATTTAGCCAGAAAGACTTCTCTCTCTCTCTGTTCAGGAATCTCGCTAGGCATAGATTGGTGTTGCCACCTTTGCTATCTAGTATGACATATCTAGTATGACCCTCGCTATGTCGCCTGGATGCCGTCCCACAGTGGGAGGCTGGAGGGAGCCCGTCTTGTGGCCTTTCGGCTCAGGGATATCTAACCTCCATTAAGTGCTCATGCGTATAGCAGTGGAGAACAGCGTCTTTCCACGCTCCAAGCCCCTAGCGCAGATGGGTGGGATCAGAAGCAAACCCGGGGGTGTGTCCATTTTTGAGTGCGTGACTCTGGTGCACCTAGCACCCCTTCGCAGGGGGTAGGCGGACACATTGCAGGGTACTGGTTGATCCCAAGGGAGGGGTGCCTTTCCGCCGGGAGCTCAGCGCCCTACTCTTATCGATAAGCGGATTAGGGTTCTTTAGCGTGCCTGTCCCCAGCAAGACAGTACACGGGCCCACCAATTTTACGCCTCATCCGACCGGCGGAGCTGTAGCCTAAGTTTCTTGCTCAAGGAAACAATGTAGCGTCATTATGGCTAAGGTGGGGATCGAACCTCGGACCTTCCGATCTGAAGTCCACCGCCTTAACCATTCAGCTACACGGCCAAGAAAGACTTCTTCGGTACTCAATGTACACTACTATGGACGATTATATTTAATCCCAATAATACCCGATACGATGTACACTACATAGATGCTTTACCTTAAGGTGCAGTTTTGGGCACTTGTAGACATAAACAGGCCAGTAGATTTGTCGTATGTTGCACCCAACGCTGTATTCACATCATCTCCATAGGCTGCTATCATTTTGCGACCAAACACGTCGTTATTTTCTCTAAATCATTCAAAACAGGAGCTACAACATGAAACTTTTCGAGAAAAAACAGACTAGAGAAAGGTTTCTGGGGTGAAATGTTTTCCCCAGCAGTATGTAGTTTTTACCTTAGTGCAAAAACCAGTAGTAAGGGACGGGCAAAGCTTGTAGTTTTAGGGGGGGGGAGGAGGGGGAGGGAGAGGCGCTGAGGCGCTGAGGTGCTGAGGCGCTGAGGCGCTGAGGTGCTGAGGCGCTGAGGGATTAGGGGGTGGAGGAGGGAGAGGCGCGGAGGCGCTAGGGGGTGGAGGAGGGAGAGGCGCGGAGGCGCTAGGCGGTGGAGGAGGTAAAGTGGCGCTGCGGCGCTGTGGCCGACCGGAACCACGGTCGACCCAAGCTTAAAATTGAAATTTGACCATTTTCTCTGGAAAAACTTTATATAGGGGGTTTTCAGGGTCGTAGATTTCGAAAATGATATTCATTTTCCAATCCTATCTAACCTCCGTGCTCTATGTGACCCTCGACCGGAACCATAGCTGACCCAAGCTTAAATTTGAAAATTGTCCAAATTCCTCGGGAAAACTTTATATAAGGGGTTTTCAGGGTCGTAGAATTCGAAAATGATATTAGTTTTCATATCCTAGGTAAGCTCCGTGCTATACGTGACCCTTGCCCGGATTTATAGTGTTGTTAAATTAAGTCAATGGTGTTTTTCTTATTCTTGATATTTTCTGGTAAGGTAAGCCAGGCGAACTGGCGGAAACTTTTATTTCAAGCAATATATACAACAGGGTTTACAAGTGACTACATGTTATATACAATTCAATGATTGCAGCTATAATGATTCCATGGTGTAATAAGCCATTCGGGAACTGTCCATCGTTTACAGGGATGATTTCCCAACCATTCAGTAAACTCCACCGATCGAACGTCACAGTCAAGGGGTCCCAGCACAAACGCAATGTCAATCCGGGGAGTTTCCATAGATTCAAATATTTCCTGGCCTTGCTGCTCAAGTTTCCTTAGACGGGAGTAAATCTTCCAAGTGACGCCCTTCTGCAGCGGTTGATCTGGATCCGGCAAGATCATCATCAGGTCGTGCTGTCCAGATTTCCGCAATGCTTCCCGAAATAAAATTGAGGCATTGGGTCCATGTCGATTAAGAGTCGATATAATGTCCAAATTTCTGTCATGGTCAGGGGTCCGACGCCAGAGATCAGCATCCACGTTGGGAGAAAATAATCCCACTTCCAGTAGATAATCCAATACAGGCTCTGCCTTCATGTCGTTGCAAAATAAGACTAAATTGTCGTAAACAAGATCCATGATAATACCTAAAACAAACAAAAATTAAATGCATTTCTTGTAAGTATAAAAAAAATGCCATGCACCAAGAATGGTACTAGGCGGAACCTCCGAGGAGGTTTGATGAATCAGCATTAATCGAATCCATCCACAGCATCCTCTCCTTCAGGCACATAGAACAGGTAGAGCTCAATTGCAGTCTTCTTATGAAGAATATGAGCCACTTCTTGTTTCGGGAAATGTTCCACATCTATAAGTACAATGGGAACTAAAGTTCCTGTTCCATTATTGACAATCATGGAGACTTTACGTTTACCTCGCAACGGATTACTTATCCGTGTGATCCAGGTTTCACTATCCATGGGCACACGGTCGTCGATCTGAATCCACTTTAAGCCAAATTTTGACTCTTGGTATTCATATGGTTCAATCATTTTAATATTTTAATACTTTATACTTCAATACTTTAATAAAATTGCAATCCTTTTTATTAATTTTCAAATACTTACTATTTGACTAGAATAGCCGTCAAATGGAGTTGATGACGTCTTTGAAATCCTGAAGTCTCAAATAATCCAGTCTTGGTGACCCAGTCTTTGAAGAGTATGTGGGCACAGGAATCACTGATTAGCAGGTACATTAGACTTTCATCAGTCCAATCCGGGAAGTGAGTCTCCAAGAAGCGTTTGACGTTGGAGACATCAACCAAATCATCTTCCATGGCACCGATAGTAGCCTCCACACATCGCATACTGTTTGCCTGTGCAGCATAATCTTTGCTAATCTCAAATTCCATCTTTACTTTAAAAATCTAGGCTTCGTTATATTTAAGTCGCCGTCTTCCTTTTATTAATTTTCACCAGAAAAAGCCATTTAGGCGGATAATTTTTGCCAATTAGGCGGATATTTTTTCATCTTTTTTCATTTTCATTTCCATTTTTTTATTTCATTTCCATTTTTCATTTTATTTTTTTTATTTTCTTTATTCATTTTCTATTTTTTATGTTTTTTTTTCATACAGTACAACAATCATGACAACAGCTACAATTCACAGTAAAATTTACAAACCAAGTATGTACAATACAGGTTAAATTGTTAGTTAATGCTTAAAAATGTTGCCTTCAACTGGTGAGCCCGGTTTCGGGCACACTGCTTCTTCTTCTCATCCAGGCACATCTTGCTGTGGATCTTGCAGCAAGGAGCCACACTGGGCATATCAGCAAATGCAGGGTAGTCGAGGTGCTCTCCAGCCTCAAATAGTCCCACCTTCAGTTCCGCCATGGAGAATGCCTGCACCAACAACTGGCGCTGGGCCGTTCCCTTCGTAATGACCACTTTGACGCCCTTCTTCTGGATCACCTCGCAAACCCTGGCCAGGACTTCCCATTTGGTTGGTAGTTGGGTAGAGTCCACCCAATGCAGTCCATTAATCGCTCTCGCCCGATAGAACGAAGCTTTTTGCTGATTTGTCAGCAAATTAAAAGAGACAGGCGCTCGGGTCCTGTAAGTTTCCTCGTAGGTTCCACCGTCTGGAAACAGCACCAACACAGACACCTCCATCGTAACCTCCCCCATCTTATAGATGCCGTCAGAGACAACCGTAACGAACGCCACAGTGAAACTAGCCATAGCCGCCAACTCAGAGACAATAAAAATTCAAAATGACAGTTTTCAAAATTCAAAAATGCCCTAGTTTTACTGCACCCGCTGTGCTTGCACCTGCCTATGAGTTTAAACTGAATGTAAATGAGGGAGCAAGTCATACATGCTAACATAATTATCACTAGTGTCCATGACTTCTACCTCTGGACTTGTGCCCATCATCACTACCTCTGGACTAGTGTCCATCATTTCTACTTGACCATTGTCTACTCCAGGGTGGTCACTATGGTATTCGTCTAGTTTTGATTTTAAATTTACCCAATCTTCTTCATTGAAATGAACTGGTACTACAAGTAGCTCCTTTACTCTTGGAGCATATACAGCTAAATGTGTAAAGTTTATACCAGTAATTGCCATTTGACCAAGCACCTGTGCATAGTAGTTATGTTCCTTTCGTAGAACATACTGACCGTTAACTAATTTTAAGTAAAAACTGCTCCCTCGCTCTTGTTTGATTTGTTCTATTGAACGAGGGACAGGGTTGGTGTCATACAGACACTTAACCTCAAGTAGCCACGGCCTGGTGCTAGGGTCAAATTTGTTGGTCACAACTCCATCAGGAGATGCGCCAAGGTAAGGTGCCCATTCAGGAACACAAAGTCCAACATCATAAATCAAAACCTCTACATTATACTTGTCGAGCATAAACTTAACATACGCGTGCTTTGCATTTATTTCTTCTTTAATGCCGACTAAACACGCTGCAGGCATTTTACTTGCTTGATATTCCAGATTCCCTCTCTTACGGGCAATTCGGCCAAACTGCGATAAGTTGAGTTGATAATTAAGTTGAAGTTGATAACTGCAGTTAAGCGATTCAGTCTCATTTGCCACCAAAAGGGATTCTCTCGCTGACCTAAAGTTAACAATGCTATATCTTTATTAACTAACGATTTCATTTGTACCATAAAGGTAGGATGTTTTTTTTGTAGTTTTTTCTTTTATTTTTTTTGTGCAGTTTTTCTTTTCTGCTTTTTTTGCGCAGTTTTTCTTTTCTGCTTTTTTCTTTGCAGTTTTTCTTTTCTGCTCTGCAGTTTTTCTTTTCTGCTTTTTTTGTGCAGTTTTTCTTTTCTGCTTTTTTTTCTGCTCTGCAGTTTTTTCTTTTCTGCTCTGCAGTTTTTCTTTTCTGCATTTTTTCGTTTTCTGCATTCAAGTTTCTATATACACAATATATTTACAATAAGCAAGGGTAATACAATTACTTCAATTCTTCTCGTATTTTCATAAGGTTCTCCCCATGAACGTTGCGACCTTTCCAATTTCTTCTGTCTTCGACACCATCTTCATTGATTGCCATTCCAATTCCAAAGAATTTGTCGTACTTTGACGCTTCGGCCAAAGTTGAGTTTCCTGTTGACACCAGTTTGTCCCGAGCAGCACTGTTCTGCCCAAACTTTGCTCTTAGAGCAGTCAGCATGACATCTTCCGCAGCCTTTCGCCATTCGGCTTTATCAAATCCTTTGATGTCTTTAGCCAGTTCCTTACACCGACTCGGTGCCCAGCATTCCAGAATCTTCTTGTAAGTATCGTGGTCATTAAAGTACCATGCCTTCCGAGACTGATAATATTGTTCTACAGTCTGGTAGAGGCGACCATCGATCATGAAGGGCAGTCGGTAAAAGTTCGAGAATGTAGAGTATCCAGTGAAGAATAGGTAGATATCTCCATCAGGTCGTTGAATCAAACGTTCATGGGAATCAGAGTTCTGCATATTGACACAACTTGACTGTATCACTGATAACAATAGACTAAACTCAAATTGACTCAATTTTCAAAATTCAAATTTTAAAACACCTGCCATTTGGCGTCACATAAAATAGGTTATTTTTTATGAGCTCCTGCTGTGAGCGTCGTTTACACATAATCTATATGCATTTGTACATATCCGTATTCCAATACAATTTCCAAATCAAATTCACTTAACTTTTCAACAACAGTTGCCCCATTCAAGCAATTACGAATATAGAAAAGTTTAGAATCTTCATCAACAATCAATAATAATTTTAAGGGAGCATCTTTACGAAAATTTTCCACAATATCACCAAATGTACGAAATAAATACACAACCCTTGCACCCCATAGTTTATCCGCCTTTGGGATATCTAATCCAATACTTGCTCTGAGTCTACGGGAATCTAAATTATCCCAGAGAATCCTATATCCAGTTGAAGGGATATATTCCTCCGGGTTTTCTCGAGTAAAGTTCGTAAAACACATTTTAGCACTCGTGTCTTGGCTTCGCAGGGGTGCAAGAGTGACATTTAAAAACAGTTGCCCTTGCTTAAACAATACAATTAAAAGACTCAGTATAAATAACAATATAAATACAAATATTCCAAATTTGCCTCGTTCTTCCCAACGAGAAATAATATTTATGTACATTTTATACGTATAAATGTTACGGTAACTGATCGATCGTCTGCGAAAAGTCTAGCAAAGTTATTGATGTTTACAGCTCCACTTAATAAAATACCTGTTTGAAATGAGTGAAAGTGCTCGTCCTCGAAAATAAATACTACCTTATCCCTCGAATCCGTAACTTGCAGTAGTGAGTTTAAAAAATCTCTAATATTTTTCTCTCCTAAGTTTTGGCAACTTGTAGTTAAGCTATACACAGAAAATGTTAGTCGCGAGCAGTCAACCCCGAGAGTTGATACAGGAGTTACCATTAAGGTATCCATTCGTAGTATGATTTAACAGCCTGTTTATGTCTTTTATTAATTTCAGTTCGTAAAATTGCCGCTTTAGGTACGCCGAGCTCTTTCAACAATCTTGCAAATATTGGTGCGTCTAACGGTCGTAATTGCTTAATATGATTTGGAGAAACAAAATATTTAACTAAATCGAGCAAATGTGAACCTTTTTCATTCGTAGGTGGGTACAAAATTCTTTGAGATGAATCCAACTTTACGTTTCCTTCTAAATAGTGAAGCAAAATTCTGGCTTTGTTTCTGTATTGTTTTGGTAATAAATCAGCTAAGTTTTGAAACGTGTCAGTGTTTGATTCAACAATTGCATAAGAAGTGGAAGTCTGAGGAGCTACTGTGTTCCCTTGGGATGACAACAGTTTTTGGTATACAGTTTCCGGTATCACTACCATTCGTTGAGCCATTTATATAAATGTTTCTAAAAATTTTAGCGCCGGTTCCAAAAGAGACTTTAGCAAAAGGGGATTCCGCTTGACTATTGCTACTTTGCGACTATCTGGTAACTTTCTATTCGTTAAAAGTTCTATAAATTTGTTTTATCGTTTTAACTTTCTTTGCTGTTGGGGCGTTAGTGGTACTCTACCATTGACAACGTTAAGAGCGACTTCAGAGATTGCTTTTATTAAACTTTTCCTTGCTGTGCTTAGCATTGCCGAAATAACTTTAGGATGCGCTTCTGCGAGCACATGTAAATAGTGAACGTTACTTTTTACTACTGTAGACATTTTATGTGCATGTTTATGCGATCCTTTCTATTTATTACCTTTAGGTAGGTATAGATAATGTTGTTCCCCGGGAAATATACCTTCTTTAACTCTAAATCTGGGATCCGTTGTTGGCTTTAAGTCCAAAAGAAGGTAGCCGAAAGGTTTGGACGTGGCTTGAGCAAAAGCGTCAGGTAAAAATTTGGGTTGATTAGGAAATATTTGTTGTCCGAGGCGACTTATGATTTGTGCATCTCTTGGATTAGGAAATAGAACGATATAGTGCGCGTTACGTGTGATAGTTCTTAAATACTTTGATTCATGGTAAAAGTTTTGTAACACTAAAATTATTGAACAGTTTGCGTGTCGACATTTTGTAAACAATGCCGGCAATCTTTTATCGTTTTCCAATTCAAACATTAAGTCATCAAGTACTATCAACGTATCCCCGTCACTATTGGCTACTGTTTCTACCAAATCGGTGGGTATTCCTTGAATCATTTCAATGTTGGGTACCTTGCCAAGTAATTCCGTATATAGGTCTTGAAACATGGAATACAAGTAGACAATTTTGTCAAAAGGTTTATTATGTATCTCAGCTTGGTTCTGCAATAGTTTACTCACAAAGACAGATTTTCCGCTACCTGTCACACCCGAAACTATCATAGTATATGGTTGTAAAAGCGCCATAATGTGTGCTTGTTTGTGGTATTTCTTTTTTCTTTTATTAGTTTATTCGGACCAGGTAGGGTTACGAGAACTGTCTATATGTAACATAGCGTCAAATTCTCCAATCACCATTAGTGTTACCGCTGTATAAAGCGGTTTCTTGAAGTCCAACTTTACTCTCAAGTTTCCTTGTGGTGTAGGATTATTATATTCGCAAAAGGCTGATTGATCTTTAGTACAGTCAATTGCGAAAATTCCGTACCCACCCTCAAAATCTTCTAAGCTTAAATCTAGATTTGGATTTTCTCCAGTAACACCCATCAAGGCGTACATAAAAACCCTTAGTTTGTCAAATTTGTCTTCATCGTAAGTCAAGCTCGCTGCTTGAGGTAAACTTTGGTCATTAACGTATACACTTAGTGTTCCCAAGTGGTACAACCTAAAGTCAAAAGGGTTGCTAAATATTTGCGCATTATATGCACTACTGCCAACCATAAACAAGAATATCCGCTGGGGAAGGGTACCGGTGAATACTGTCCATTCGGCGTTTTGATCATTTTGTGCTAAGGCCCGGGCTTTACCGATATATCGGGTAGTGGGATAGTGAAAACCTTTGGAATTTAGCAACTTATCGTAAGCCGTTATGGCAGGCTGGGTCAGCTTAACTGTTGGAACATAAAGTTTTGCGTCTAGTACTTTAATTTTATATGTTAAGCGCTCAAGTTGGTCGAACAGTGCAAAAGACGAAGGGGTTCGAAGAAAACGAATTGTAATTTCCGTTTGGTTAGGAATTAGCCTACCAAATTTTCTAATGTCACTCATTAAAGGTAACAAAAGTTCTAGCTTTTGAGATTTTTCAATTAGTTTATGTCTCTCTTCCATCGCTGCATTCAAAATATAACGTTTTGGTTTCTTGTTTTCAGTGGTACTGACCTGGTCAGTAGTAGTAGTAGTAGTAGTGGTTAATTCTTTTGTTTCCTCTTCAGAACGCGGTATGTAATGCACATTTAAACTTCCCGCTGGATCTTTAATCCAATTTATAAGCTTGAGGGTAAATGCATCCTTTGGTTCAAATAAAAGATAGCGCAAGTAGCACAGCCAAGGGAATATTACTTGATCGGTAGTGATTCGTTGATCGCTAATATAAATTTCGCAATTTGCAAAGATTGCATACCCAAATAAATTTATTGGCGCAACAAAATTATCGTCGGTTAGCTCGGTGTCATCGTTTTTCAAAACTTGTAATTTTATATAGAAAAAAGTTTGATCCAAGTCTATAAAAGCATCTGTTTTATCAAGACGAAAGTCTAAACTTGTTAAATCATCTCTCGGTAAACTTGTGTAACATGGAATTTCTAAAATTTGAGAAGACTCAATTGCCTGTTGTACATCGGGTAATGTCGTATAGTCTAAAGACTCGACACTGCAAGCCCGAAACAAATTAGATTTTTTACTCATCGTCTTCGTTTACGTCTGGTTACCTTACGTTTACGTTTATTGTTAGTCTTTCGTTTCCTTTTATTAACTTTACCAACTTTGCTAGACTTTCTTTTGCGTCTTTTGGTGCCGCTGGCACCGGGAAAAAGTACTGAACGTTTGCGAAATGCCATTTTAGGTTGTGTAATATTTAGTAAATTACACTTTATGTTAATCTTTCTTCCTATTTATTAATTTTCCTAAAGTGAAGCTGTAAAACGACGACTCCGCCATGAAACTTTACAGGTTGAAGCAACAAATTGAGAAATTGAAAACGCAAAGTGGTTAATTCCGTTTCCAATAACTCAACATATTCAGTTGAGCTCATTGCTTGCCTTGGTATAAATGTATGCAGCAATGGTAAAGACGTATTATTAACAATCTGTGGTTTCACAAAATTTGCAACTACAAAAAGCACTTCTCTCATATAATCTAAATCAATAGGTTTCGAACCAACTGTCTGCCCGGTTTCGATTCCTAGCACGTGGGATAGTGGGGCCGATACTGTAACTTGCTTGTCACTAATAACTTTTACGACGTTTGCAGTTGAAAGCTCCAGCTTAACGTCAACACTACTTAACAACTCATTTAATTTCTCTATTAAATCACTTTCATTATCAGAGAATCCGCCAGGCACTATAATTTTTTCACTGCCAACTACAATTTCACCACTGGGTATATTCTCCCAACCTTTAGTTAGCGTACACTTTGTAACTCCTACTTCAAAACCTTCCACTTTAAGTGCTTTTGGCAAATTTACAGAAGGGTAATCGGTATTAATAGTCAAATTCACGTTAAAGTTAGACATTTTCGCCCAATCTGTAGTAAACACAGCGTCTTTTATTAATGAGAATACCACTTCCGTATAACGAAACATATTCTCAACCGAATTTGCACCTGCAATAATAGCTTTTCCGGTGTGAAAAATATTTGCAGTGACACTTGGCGCTAAAAATACGCGAACACCTCCTCTTTCAGTGAGTTGTTCGAATCTATACTGAGTACGTACGTGTTCAGCGAACACTGTCAAATCGATATGCTGATGCGCATTGCAGCACGCGACAACGTTCTGCAACACAAATGTTGGCGCAATCACAGGGTACCCTAGTCTGCGCAAAAGTACTGTGCAATATTTGATTGCTTTTTGCACTTGGCATAACCTATTAGCACCTACTATAGCGGCTTTTCCAGTGCTAAATAGTATAAACTTTAAGTTTTTCCCACCAACAAGAAATTTCCATTTTAGACCACGAAAACGTGCAGGTGTATAATCAGTATTTTTAAAAGTTTGGTTAATTTTGGTTAAGTCTAGCGTATGATTAAAATTTACCGTTCCTTGTAAATTAATGATATACCAATCAGGTTCAATAGTTTTAGAATACACGTACAAAATCATGAGAAACACCTGCCACTTGCTACTTTAAATTTACAACGTCTGATTCAGGAACCCAACTGCTTGCA
>JASAND010017379.1:0-66140 GCA_030248195.1 Trissonchulus latispiculum | reverse complement strand
TCAACAGGGTCAACCTGGAGCGACTAGAAGCCTAGAGGGGTAAACCCTTTAGACATATAAGGCAACCAGTAAATAGGCACAGCTAATATAGGCAGGATAAAGCACGGTTGATATCAAGAGTATAAAGGGAGCGCCAATAGAAACACAGGGAGCGCAAATAAAAACACCCGACCGCACACGTTAACGTCACGACCCCGACTGAATAGATTTTTAAAAGTCTGAAGGAGAACTAGTTTTTGCCAGCGTGGAAGAATTTGATTGGTCCATTTTGAGACCCCCTTGACAGACTAGATGCTGGGAGAGGCATCTCACAAAAATAGACGTCTCAACAGCGCCACCTATTGACTAGGCTGGCTAACACACATATACGTAATTTACACGTAAGTGCACAAAACTCAAGCATAAGACACATACACATAAACTTCACACAATAATTTCAGACTTATTTCAAAACACACTTTCAATATAAATTTCACACATTACAAATTACTATCAAAATAACCTTTCTAATACTATTTCAATCCAGAATAAATTCAAACATACACACATACTATTTTTAGAGGACTGACGTCACGCCGCCTCATTACAACGCTGCTGCTTTCCGCCGGATGCTATTGTTACTGTTACTCCAGTGATCCCCCCGCAAATTGGCATCCAGTCAAGACTGGGATATGCTCAGTCACAATTTGTTTGTTTCACTAGGGTCCAATTTGCGGAGCGGAGAGGGAGGGGTCCGCCGTTGTCGTGCAGAGAGGATGTGTCACGCCTATAATTAGGGTTGTGCCAGGGCCGTGAAGCGGGCTTCGGGCTCGGGCCGGGCTCGGGCTCGGGCCGGCCCGAAACCGGCCCGGCCCGAGTTTTTAATGAGACGGCCCGGCCCGAGCCCGGCCCGAGTTCTCAGTTGAGCCCGGCCCGACTCGGGCCGTTCGGGCCGCTCGGGCCATTCGGGCCACTCGGGCCACTCGGGCCGCTCGGGCCACTCGGGCCGCTCGGGCCTCTCGGGCTTTCCGGGCTATTTGAGTAGTTTGTCATTACTGAAAAATATTGATTTTTTCGTTGTGACTTGTGGCTTCCTTTGTTCACACACTGTTGTCTTCTTACGGTGCTTATATGTACACACATACATACATACATACATATCAGAAGCGATACATTTGAGGCTAAATATATATATATATATATATATATATATATATATATATATATATATATATATATATATATATATATTTATATATTTTCTAAATATATTTTTTCTATCTGCAAAAAGTTATGGTTTAGTTGGTGGCAAATTGTCTTCAAACAAGCAACAAACATTAGTAGGATTCAGAAGGAACTATTTTAGTTACTATGCTACGGCGGCAGATAAACCCTGATTTGGTACAAGGAAGCTAACAAGTAAAGCTTCCCCAACTTCCCACTTTTTAGTCAGTGGTCACTTGTGTGTTTAAATCTGCTAAGTATAAGCTGTGTGAGTGATTTATCTTTATTCTTTTTGGATGATTCAATAACCAAAAACTTTACAATCTATAAAATACATAAGCTTTATAGCTCTAGTGTGTGGTACAAATTAGTGCTCAAAGCATTATCTGAGAATTATTAAATGAAAAGCTTCTAACAATAGCTAATGTTGCACTTGAAGTTACAGCTAATCGAACCATGAAAGTTCATTTTGGGTTTACCGAGGCGTAATACTAATAAAACTACTCGGCAAACTGGATGCGATTTGAGCCATTTTTGGGCCTCTCCGCAGCAGTCGGGCTATATTTGGGCCACTCGGGCTGCTCGGGCTACCCTCGGGCCGCACTCGGGCTCTTCGGGCCGCTCGGGCTCCTCGGGCCGCTCGGGCCGTGAATCGGGCTTCGGGCTCGGGCCGTGAAGCGGGCCTCGGGCTTCGGGCCGGGCACGGGCCGGGCCAGCCCGGCCCGAAGCCCGGCCCGAGGAGGTTGGTTGGCCCGAGCCCGAGCCCGGCCCGAGAAATTTCATAACGGCACAACCCTACCTATAATACATAGAGCATGCCAGCTAGCAAGTAAACTATTATGTATTCTGGGGCTGGATCAAACCGAAGTGCCAGATGAGGACATTCTGATATCCTGAATCCATCACAAAGTCCATGTCGGCAAAATACCTGCCAAAACACCGATAACATCAGCTTCGTAGTTCATAATCCATGCATTAGTGACTGACCGCTGCTTGTCACCCTCGCAGCTGCACCCTCTTCTTTCCACCTCGACCTTGAAAACAGGGTTATCATAAGTCAAAATTCGTAATTCGATACTTTCTCAAGCACACAAGCACACAATTTGGGATAAATTTCAAACCTAAATTTCAGCCAAGTCTGAGAAACTATTGTTTCTTCAATTTTTAATCCTCACATCGGCCATCGGTGGCGGAAACAGTTATATGGTATATACCTAAGTGTATGTGATAAAAAATTAGCTCAATGTCCTTTCGCAGTAATCGAAAGTAGAGTTGGGACCGGTTCCACTAGAACCGGTTGGAACCGGAACCGGAACCGAACCGGAAGGAATTTTAGAACCGGAACCGGAACCAGAACCGGAACCGGAACCGGTAGGATTTGGAACCGGCCGGTTCCACTCTTAAAAATGGACTTGAACTAATTTTTTTGCAGGAGTTTAAATTTTGCAAAAGCTGGATTTTGTTTTTGTGGCCATTCACTGTTGCCATTCATATTGTCTTTTTCAAGCTAGTGACTGAAATTGAAACTAAAAATCCAGTTTGAACTGAAACTAAACAAATTTAGACCTGAAGGCGAAATATGTAGGATGAGACTGATAATAATTAAGAGTTTCAAACTAAACGTGAAATGAAGGTACAATTATTGGAACTGAAACTGAAGCTGATACTCCGTAGAATAAATTTAGACCCTAAACTGAAAACGACAGCTTCAGCTTCCACTGGAGGTGACACAAACTCACCGCTTCCCCTTTTCAGGCGATCGAGGCATGTTTCAGGTTTCACTGAAGCCGAGGCATAGAATTAAGAGAAATGTCAAATGTTTCTTTGAATCAACACTAGTGACATTATCCCGTCTGTTAAGACAAAAATTAAATGTTAAACATACTTGATAAATTATGAAAATGTATTGTAAGGGAAAATTTCTACTTCCTTTTTCCGGAAGGAATTTCGTAATTTTTTGTTTTCATGCTTCTGATTTTTCAAATTTTGTTAAGTAATTTTGTGTGTATTACAAAATGCAGCTGTGAAAATGTCTCTAAATTAATTTTAACGAATTTTTGAAATTTTCTGTTCTAAAATTCCAATTGTATATAATTGATGAAAGACGGGCACTTTCGTTCAGACGCGAACGATACATCGCCGAATGAAAACTTTAACCAGCTTACATATTTAAATATTAACCTCATAGAAAAGATGAGAGCTCGATGGGATGTAGTCGGAAATTGAGTATATCTTCTCAAAAAATTGGTAAATGGAAGGTGGTGTTGTCAACACGCAAGATTTAAGCAACATTTTTTTAAAAATAGTAAATTTTAGAGGAGTAGAAAACTTCGAAAGTTGAGTACTTATTTTCTTATTTTTAAGCTATCGGCAACGGAGACGAAAGTCAATCAAAGTTCAAATTAATGGAACAGCATGTAGAAGTATCTGTTAACTATTTTGTGTAATCAAGCGACTGTACATTTCCTCGTTAAGTATAACTTTAATATATCTGTTCTTCTTTCTAATTTGGCTTTCAGCTTTTAAATATTTTAAATGCATTTAAATGTTTTGGAAGCTATTTGCTTCTGACACTGCACTCTTTTTAAAGAAATAAAAATACCTATTTAAAGTTAAAGTTACCTATTCCAATTGTTTTGCAGTATTGCTTTATAATTTTGATTGTATACCCCTTGCTGGGGGCCTGCATCAGGGTTTTTTGGTTTTCGGATTTGCGTCAACATTGCGTCCAGCTAATTTTAAGTTGCGTCCCGTTAAGAAATTTTGCGTCCAGGTAAAATTATTGTTTTAGCGTGTTTTATATGCAAAAATTGTATTCTTTATAAAAATGCCGATTATTTCTTTGAAACATAATTTAATCGTATGAAAAAGTACTTAGAACGGTGATGCTACTGAACAGTAATGCACGATTACAAAACATGTGAAATATGCCCAATATGCACGACGGGGGGTCTGGGGGGCGGAGCCCCTCAGAAGTTGAGAAAATTTTTTGCGATTACGGAAAAATCCGTAATGCAAATGTTCAAAACAATTTAATTCGCATCTGTTGTATCTAACACATATCATAACCAATTTTTGATATTATTGACACACATTATTCAGATGTTTTGATGTTATAGTTAAACTAATTAAGAATTAGTTAAATAGCTATAAAATTAATATCATTCAGAACAAAGGAAGTAATCTTGTTTCGAAAACTCTGACAACTAATGAATTCCGGAAACATTATGACAAACAAGCAGCGGGGGGGTCTGGGGGGCGGAGCCCCCAGAAGTTGAAGAACTTTTTGAAATTACGGATAAATCCGTAATGAAAATGATTAAAAAGATTAATTTGTCATCAGATACATTTAGCTAAAATACCTAATGCATTTTTTGTGTAAATTACATTTGTAAATTATAGAATTTTGAGTTGTTTTCATTTTGAGAAGGCAGTATCAATAGACAAAGAGCGTGCATGCGATGCGTAGTGCAGTATTAATCAAAGGCAAAAACAGTGAAATATTAACGTTGGTTACGAGTAAGATTGATTAACCCTTTAATGCCTGAATTTCTTCAGGACAAACGTTTTTCGATGACTGCGCTAGAATGCTTTAAATGAACCAAACCAAAAATTGGATACCCTACAAATTTGGTGACTTTTGGTAATTAAGGGATTAACCCCCAGAAACTGAAAATGTTTTGAAAATCCAGTCAAGGACAAAATTTAGACTTTAAAAACTGTGCTAATGCAATTGTATGAACCTCATTACATTACAGGATCCCAAAAATTTGGATATTCGGCTACGGCTACAAATTTCATTAATAATGGGCTTTGACCTGTTATGTATCGATACAGGTAGATAACTCAACTAATAACTCAACAAGTACTGACACATTACAAAGCGTTGGCATTCGATGACATAGTGGAAAACACCAGGGGATCTGGGGGGCGGAGCCCCCCAGAAACTGAGAAAATTTTTGGAAAATATGGAAAAATTGGTACTGGAAACATTTAGTTTTCATTTTTACAAAAGTGAATTTTCTCCCGAAATAATGTTGCGTCTAGCTTGCGTCCCGTTAAAATTTCGTTGCGTCAAGATAAGAAACTTTGCGTCCAGACGCACTTCTGGACGCAAAAAAACCCTGGCCCCTGCATCCAATATTAAATAATGTCAAAATGTAACTACGAATTTTGTACTTGGAACCGGGAACCGGAAGCTAGAACCGGAACCGGAACCGGTACTCTAGAACCGGAACCGGAACCGGTTTTGAAAATTGGAACCGGTCCCAACTCTAATCGAAAGGTTGTCAAAAATCATTCATTTACGGTTCTTCTCAGATTAGAATCTATTGTTACACCGTTTCGTTTATGTAGATTCAAACTGAGAAAATTTATAAATGAAGTTAAATGAGGTTGCCCAGAAATGGAGTTGTGAATAAATGGAAACATGAAGAGCGTAAACTTGTGAAATTTTATTTATGGCTTAAAATATTCTTTTGGTTGCAGCCTTTCAGTTTTGAATTCTTTATTGCCACAGACACTGCAACATTAACATCTTTTTGAGGTATGCGAGTGCTCAAATTTCGCAAACAACCAACGAAAATGATTCATTATGGTTGACTCAAATTTCAGATTTTATGGGATTTCCGACAAAGGGAGGTTTTGACAAATAATCATTGTGTTGAAACTGAGACGGAAATTTTACACTGCACCGCAATTATGTGCTACCGTAATCTCGAAATATTCCAACCAATCAGAACGGCGGCTGAAAGTTGAATCTCCAGTTTTGCGTGGCTCCGCTGGTTCGTCGAAAATGAACTGAAATTTACTAAGAAGCTCGAAGACACTGTGGCGTTTTTTCTACCTACCTAGAGTTAGCGAACCAAGAAGACCGATGGCAAGCACTAGACGGGAGGCGTCGGTTAATGTGTGTCCTTGAAGCTAGGACGTCAGGGAGAGGGGAATTGTGAAGTTCAGATTTTTAATCAGAATGAAAAGTATAAAATTAGCTTTGCCGAGGATCAAACCATGGCCCTTCATATCTCGACTCTCAAGACATACGTGCTAACCAAACACAGCACCACTGAGCTACGAAAAAACCGCTAAACTTGCGCTGTACATACATGTTCTAAATCTCAATTTTAGGGACATTTGAAATAGAGGCCTGCATTACGGCCCGCGGCCCGGCCCGGCCCAGCCCGACCTGCGAGCCGGGCCGTGCGGGCCGACAGCCATAGTTCACGGGCCGGGTCGGGTCGCGGGCCGAAGCTCACGGGCCGAGTTTCCGGCCTGCTCCCATTATTTTTGCGAGATTTTACTAATTAAAAATAACTCAAACCTTCAAAGATTTTTGTGCTTTTTGATCATATTTCGTACACATTTACACTTTTTTCAGGGGTTAATTTCTGCATTTTCAGTTCATACCTAAATGTTACTACGTATTCTGTTTAAATTAAATAGTCGATTAAATTGTAAAATAAATGCTGGATATCCTTCAAATTTTAGCGTTATCTGTATAATCAGTAATGCTTATGCTCACTTCTTGATTCGTAAAAAGGTACTCAATAATTATCGTTTCAGATGTTGTCCAGCACAACCCTGTGGTTCAAATCATTCAAAAAGCACTTCAAACTGTTTAAATTTGGAAAACGCAATTTAAACTGTTAATCTCTCAATTCATTGACGTAATTGTTGCGATTACAACATAGAAACTTCAACCTGAATTTCAGTAATAAATTTTGAATTTTTTGAAATTTTTGCACTTTCTAGAATAAAAATAAAAAGAATAAAAAGTTTGGATAGCTGGGTCAGGCGGGCCGAAAAATTTAACGGGCCGGGCTGAGCGGGCCGAAACCTTTGACGGGCCGGGCCGGGCGGGGCCGCAAAAATTCGGCCCGTGCAGGTTTTGAAACAACAGAATTAAGGCTTGAGATTCTGACAAATGATGAGCTTCTGAGTTCTGACTTTAAAACTCTGCATTATTCAAAAATTTAAATTCTGATTAACAAAATCCTTACTGGTGAAAATAGTCAGCAGAACGAAAAACGAAAGCTGTGAAGTTGAACCCCGCCTGAGGCTTGAAGTTGCCTGCCGAAGTGGCTGACACTAATTTTGTTCTATCTAATCAAAAGTTTTACTCCCCTAAGTTTAGAAAAGTAAACATTACAAGTCTGGTTTCCTTTGTACAATCCAATCATTCATTCACAGATTAAGATACATTGCAAAAACCTTAATCAGTATCCAGACACAGCGTCGTAAAGTCCGCATGAACCCGGAGCCTTTGCATTTCGAGCTCACGGTAACAAAGTCGGCTTCATCTTCAACTGTGATACAGTGTTCTGGCGATGAGCCAAGTCGATTGCTGACAAACTTGTAGTCAACGAAAATTTTAAAGTTGAAGTAATTTGGAGAGATAGTTGCTTTGATTCTGGCGAATTTCTCTTTCTCAGGATCCAATCTGAGTACGGTTCCGTTAGCCTGGTTTGCACAGCGAACGAAAAACATGTATCTCAATAGGGCAAAACGTTGGCCAGCTTTGATCTTAACTCGTCTTCGTTTCGCCATTTCTGTAAGAATTGACCGCAAGACAGCCAATAAATCGTCCTTGTCACCAAAGAACGCCAAACTGACCCTTTCTAGGGTAGGAACAAGGCAGATTTCTGCCAAGCCAAGTTTGTACAAAAAATGGCTGGAATTCTTTGTCTCAGAATGGCTAAAGTTAAAGTCGAAGGTCGTCAAATGTGGAAGTGAACTCAAATAACGAAAGTACACACTTGAAGGCAAGGAGGTTGAAAATTTAGCCACAAATTAAGACAGTGTAGGTCAGGAATAATTCCTCCGTCTGAATAAATTTTCCAGGGATCAATATTGGGACCTCTTATCGAAAGAGTTCGCAAGGACGGACCAACGCGAATTCCAGCGTCAGGTTCTGCGAAATAGACATAATGAAGATTAAGCTCGTTCAAAACTGGACAATGAATTTCACAGTAAAGTGTCACGTAAGATAAGCTGATATAAGTGATGTTATGCAATAAACTGGAAAATGAAAAACCCGAATCACCAGGAACTTCGATCGGGCGATGCTCGTATTTTGCGGAAACAGTTAGGGATCGAAGCTTTGGCCACGGGACAAGGGATCCTTCTAACGAATTTAAATCACAGCTGTCAACCCGGCAGGGATAGTGAACTTGGATATCCGCTGTTGTAAGATACGATAAATTTCCGAGACAGTTTTCGCAGAAATACAGTAGTGAAATGCTGTCCTCTAGAAGGCGACACTTCAAACGTTGCTGCTTTGGATTTCGGCGTATCACTTTCATCAATGGATCGGCATCGGAAACAGAGTTTAAGCTCAATTCCTGAAGATTTCCGGATTTCGTTAAGGCACACAATAGACCCTCAGAAATTCGACCCGAAACCGACAAATTTAGCAAACTGGGAATCGTTATCTGATCCAATTCGATTTCTGTGAGACAAGTGTCACAGTTCAATTTCTGGAACGCCAATTCTTCCGGCAACGGGCAACTTCGAATTATGGAAAGTAGAGATTTGTAGGAGAGACAAAATTTTGGAATAACTAGGGTCCGGAGCTGGCATTTGGAGTCTTCGAATTTTGGAATAAAATCCGCAGAAATCATCGTTTTATCCACCGTCAAAGATTCCAAAGACGACGGAATCAACTGATGCAACGGTCGTTTCAAATCGTTTAAATCGTCTGGATTCCAATAGATGTCCAGCAAAGTCAAAATTCGACAATTCTGAGCTGAAACTGCATTGAATATTTCTGCCAGTTGATTAGGATTAAGCGCTTCGTCATATTTTCTGGTCGCAAACAGTTTCAGGGATAGATTTTTAGGCAATCGTTCCAACGGTAACCGAAAAAGGCGTATTAACGCAAAAGGCTACAATAAAGCAATAAACCTATTCTAGAAAATGCCAGCCAAAACAATCTTCCAAGCTAAAAATCCCTTGTTAAGAATTTGGTGGTATCTCTGCTGTGAGCACTGCAATAATGAACAGCACAAACAATTCCTTACCGCACATAATAATAGGTTCAACAGTACTCGAAAAGATGCATGGAAAAGTATGTTTCACTGTGTATATGAGACTAAGTGAAAGCTTTTAGCATATATATATATATATATATATATATATATATATATATATATATATATATATATATATATATATATATATATATATATATATATATATATATATATATATATATATATATATATATATATATATATATATATATATATATTCTGCTGAATCAAAATGAAAATCAAAATCGCATCAATATTAAAATTACTGATTCATGGACAAAAGTTTTGATTTGATTCAGTTCGAGTTTTTGTTCTATGAAATTAAATGATTTGATTCAGTTCGATTAATCAGAAATCAAAAGTCGAATCAAAACAACCTTACTTCAAATGTGCAGACATTTTCCATTTCCATCCAAGTACTAAACATGTACTTACATGCTTTATCGGCTAGTTTTTAGCGGAAATTTTGTCGAGCCCAGACGATTAAACTATGTCTGCGAACTTTAGTTTTCCTTAAAACTGGGGACAGCAAACAATTTTTAAAGAAATTTTGCTTTGACTTTTTGAGAATTTATGGGGTAATTTTGACATGGACATATATATTGGAGCAACCAATACGTAGCTTTTCATAGAAAGCCGGGAAAACCTTGAAAAAGGACGAACGCCTACTCAAGTCGAAGTCAAACTGGACTGGCGGCTGAATGTGCTGCTACAGTATGCAGTCTGAAACACGGTAGAATTTAGTTGTGTAGGTGTAAACAATTTGTGAACCTGGTTTTAGAATTACACAGGGCAGGACGTTTCGAGCTTGATCGATTACAACAGTGTTGTGGATCGGATTATCGGCAGCTGAAATTTTATCCGGTTCAATCTTGCAAAATTAGCTGCCAATACGATCCGATCCATCAATCGAATTGGCTTCCTCAGGGGTTACGCACTAGTTTCACTGAAATATCTTCATTTTATAGGAATGCATGATGGTACAAATTATGTAAATTCACTAAAAAGTGTAAGGTTAGCAGGCATAGGAAAGATATATAAGCCTGATATTGGAGTTCAGCTGATGGCCCTGTGGTGTAATGGTTTGCAATTTTTTCCCGGGATCAAAGCGCCGTGGTTCGAACACCAGCTGGCCCAATTCATTACTTTCAATTCTGAATGAAAAGCTGAATCTCCCTCTTCCCTTCTCGCTCCTAGGTCCTGGTTTCGTGGGTACCAAGGTGCCTGACGCCTCTCGTCTCGGGCTTGTCCTCGGTTTCCCCTTGGTCCACCAGTCCCGGTAGAAGCAAGCGCTAAAAAAGCGCAATATAACTTTGCATAGTGAGTCAGAGGAGAATAGCTAAATTAGTGTTTTGATTTTGAGACCGACCGGCCGGCCTGCAGCAGTGAAGTGCGGCTATTATGCTTGCTAAGATATTGATTTTCGAATGTTATATTAGAAAAATAGCAAAGTTTAGTTGCGGTAAATTGTAAATTTCTGACTATTGATTTGCATTCCGGCCGCCCTTTTGGAGGAGTCGGGATTCAAAAATTCGACCCCTCCAGTCTTCTACTGATGCCAAGTTTACCCCAACTAAACTTAGCTTTAAAATTAAAAAAGAGCTGAATATTAAGACGCATTTTTGTTGGTAATAATTGTAGCCACAGGGGTCGCTGAAAGAGGTCCCAATTGGAGGGGGGGTCGCTCAAGCAGGCTAAGTTTGGCTCATTCTGATTGGTTGTTGGCGACCCCCCAAACGGGGACCACTTTTTGTGACCCCCCCAAACGGGGACCACCTTTTGTGACCCCCCCCCGAACGGGGACCACCTTTTGTGACCCCCCCAAACGGGGACCCATTTTTGAATAGAACAAAAACTACCGTAATCCTTTGCTGGACCACCACCCCCAAACCAAAGTTGGAAGGTGGACGCGGGTATCCGCATGTCCACGTGGACATGGACAGAAGGCTTGTCCACGTGGACAAACATGGACAAATGTGGACACAATTTTCGTCACCCGTTTTTTATAAAAAGCGTTAAAATTTAACTTCGCTTTCATTTAATCTTTTTATGCTGGATATTTTTAGTTTTATATTGTTATGGTTTATTGTGCTGACATCATTTGATGTGACTATTGAGCCTACTGACTACATTTCTTTTTAAATATCTTTAATATTATACTCTCTGCAGGCGTGAAACGTTGGTGATACGGCGTGATACTCTGCACGTGGTGTGATACGTTATATTACTTGTTTTTTGCGTTTAAAAGGAACCATGAAGAACACGTTTTCTTTTCCAATTTACAATTTATTACAAGCTGTTATATTATTGCAGGGGATGAATGGGCAAAATACCTTCGCAAAAATCTCTCATCAAGTTTTATTGAAAATCGAACTTTAATGAAACTGTTTGTGTTTTTATTGTTTTCCGCACACTTTTTTAAAGCACAAAAATTTTTTAAAACCACAAAAACACACTAAAGCGCAAATGTGAGATTTCGAAAAATCCTGGCTCTAATATAAAATTAAAACTATGATTAGTTAAAGAAAATTTTTTCAAACGTGGGCACTGGTGGACAAAATTTAGAAGCGTGGACATGCGGACATGTGCGGGCGGACGTGAACAAGACATGCGTGGATAAACGGAGACGTGGACACTGAAAATCTTGTCTACTTCCAACTCTGCCCCAAACGGAGGGGGGACTTTCTGCAATCTGATTGGCTGTTGGCTACCCCCCCCACACCAAACGGGAGCCTCTTTTTGGCTACCCTCCCCCCCACCAAACGGTCACCCTAACGCGTATAAGTTATATAAAGTATAACATATAACGGTATAACGCGTATAAGCCTCAGCCTCAGCCTAAGCCTAAGCCTAAGCCTAAGCCAAACCCTAAGCCTAAGCCGAAGCCTTCATCTAATTTATTTTCACAAGCCTTCATTTAATTTATTTTTCACAACTAAACAATTTATCTTCAACAAATTACACAAGTAGTGGTGAACCGTCACCCTAACGTGTACAAGTTAATCTATATACAAATAGAGTAAAATAGTATCAGAAATGATACTAAGCCAAGCCTAAGCCTAAGCCTAAGCCTAAGCCAATTTTTTTCAAAGACAGTGGTAGTGGTGAACCGTCACCCTAACGCGTATAAGTTAATTACATGCAAATAGAGTAAAATAGTATCAGAAATGAGACTAAGCCTAAGCCAAAGCCAAACCCAAAGCCTAAGCCGAAGCCTTCATTTAATTTATTTTTTACAACTAAACAATTTGTCTTCAACAAATTACTCAAAAGCATTTCTCTATGCCACTAACAATCCGTAACCTCAAATCTAATTGCTCAAAACAGTTTATCTCTGAATACACACAACAATCCTAACCTCAACTCTATTATTAAAGAATAATCCAACGATACCACAAAAACTGTGTAAATAATCCATAACGACAACCCTAATCTGGACAGTAATCCTTAGATCTCAAACCACATACAACAGTAATCCACAACAACCAGAACAATTCTTTCAGTAATCCACTGCGACCAGACAGAAAACTTGCATAATCCACGACGCCGCAACACAAATGGGCCGTAATCCATGAAACCTATACCAAAATTTTCAGTAATCCATAAAGCCGATACCTTATTATTATTATTATCTTGGTAAAACTATTCTTTTTAAGCAGCCTTTCCGTTATTCCGTTTTTCGTTGCTTCGCTGAAGCATGACTCGGCCTTTACTCTAACGAAATCATCAAGAGGTAGTTTTAAGTTGAAAACAGGTAATTTGATTACTTTACATTTCCATTCTCTAAATCAGAAAATATTGAATGTTGTTTGTAAATTAAAATTTGACCAAAACAACATTAAACATCGAAGATTAATCACATACATGCAGATGTGCAAAGAAAGCAAAAAGCTGGAAACTATGTAGAACTGTGAATTCTGAGAATTATCAACTGCATGCATTAGTCGTCAGATAAAGAAGCAAAGTAACCAAAACCGGCGCCAAGGCTTGGCCAGGCCGGGACCTTTTTTTTCCCTTTGGGAGTTACCCGCCCGGCCTGACCCGGTTTTCATCAATTGTTGCTTTGGTCCACTACTTTTCGGGCTGGGCTAGGCTGGGCTGGGCTGGGCAGGACCGGGCTTAGCCGGTCCAAATCCCTCTCACGTAACCACATGAAATGAACGTAAATTCTTATATATATATATATATATATATATATATATTAATATATATATATATATATATATATAAATATATATATATATCATGATACTTTTCTGATTAAAATACCGAATTGAGTAATTGTCTGCTAGCAGCAGACTCCTGCACCTTATTTTTTTATAGTAAGAATGAGTAGATTTCAGTGAGCTATTAAATACTAAAACTGTTAAATATTTTCAGAGCCAATATATATACTAAAAAATTAAGATTAATTTTTTTGAGGAATTCTCATGCATATGCAGTGTCAAAAAACGCAAAGTGAAAAGGAATGGAAAACTGCTGACGTTCTAGACAGTTCTTGGATACATCTGGCCAGTGGCCACCCACCCAATAGAAGCACATTAGATATAGAAAGGAGCTCTCAGAGAATGGAAAAATTATTTCAAACAACCAGTCACTGACTTATACTTTTCAGAATTACCTACAAATGGTGTCTGCAAAGCTAGTCTCAGTAGGTACTTTGCGAGCATCTTAAAAGTAGAAAAAGAGCGAATAAATTCTGATGCATGTTGCCAAATTCACAGTTCAGTTCACAGTAGATCTTTGGAAGATTTGGCAACATTTTATTTTTTGGAAGCCTCAAAAATGCAGACAAAACGTCTGCGCGTCTGTTACGTTTCGCACCAGTTTTGATGCATGTTGCCAAATCCAGATTTTACAGCCTTTAGAAGTTTTGCAACATTTTATTTCTTTGGAGACTTGAAAATGCAGTACCGACAAACGCTAAAGGTTAGTTTTTTGGCAGAAATTTTGTATAATGACCCTAGATGGTTTAACTTTCGCAGCAATCATTAGACAAATTTAGGTTTGACGTGCCTAGACAGTTAAACTTTCTTGTGAATTATTTCCTTATTAAAGGCAGCAGCAATCTTCGAATAAATTTAGGTTTGACTTGACGTGTTGACAATTTATGTGATTAATAAACTTGGAGAAAGACGAAGCCCGTATTCAATTCAAGTCGAAGTAGACATGATTGGCGGCTGAATCCTGTAGCTTATGTATAGGGACTGAATTTATTTTCAAAGTTCAAATTTTGCCAAAATTTCAAAATTTTTGGCTAATGAAAAGAAAATATTAATTCTGGTGAAACTATGAGGATGCAATTTATTCACTACAAAACCGGTGTCACCGGGTCACCCGTAGATCGGACCCGATCTGGATCCGGTCATTTTAAGTGTGGTAATTCTGCTACAAAATAAAATATATTTGCGCCAAAAGGTGAGCCAATCGGGCAAAGACGGGGTAAACGCTAGTCACCTCCTAAGACCAAAATCCGTAGGGGGGGTGCGAAATGTCAAAACTGTGTTGATAAGCAATTAAACCTATACAATCTTGGATTTGCCTTTTTAAAAATCATTGGAACCGCAACCGGTAGTCTGGTGCGGCACCAGGGCCAACCGATTGACTGTTACAAAACCTAAAACCAGAAACTAAAACTATTACAACGTAGTTGAATTTGGTATGGGTATGCTTTCAAAAATGCTGAGTTCAACTATAGCACAATTTTTCGGGTTTGACGAAATCAGAATTTTGCTATATCCCAGAGCTAGAGCCTGGACGGATCAAAAGCTGTTTGTCCCTGATTTTGCTGCAAACTTGCATCTGTTTTCTGGGGGTTGAACACTAATCTTAAAATCCGTTTTTTTCGATTCAGCTTTGCGTTTGCTACAGGTGAAGCTTACCGAAATGTTGAATCGAAAAGCTGATCTCAGATTCGTGCTCAGCTCTCAAGAAAACCACATGTATGCTAATTTACGGCAAAAACGGGGACAATATTTCTGATCCCCTTGGTCACCTCTCAACCTAACTTAAAATTTTTTAATTTTAACATTTTTGAATTTTAGAATTTATCAGTCTCTAGTTTGCCCACATACATTATTGATAAAAAATTAAAAGGTTTAGCTAACTGAAAGAGCGAGAGATCCGGTTGAAGATGAATATATCTGCTACATTTTCATTACTTGAAGGGGACAGAATTTAATACGCAAACGATCCCCCGGATTTGGCAAAAGAGGCCGCAAATTTAGGTCAAAATTTAAAGTAAGCAGATGCACAAAAAGCAAAAAAAGCCAGAAATGTAGATATACAAGAATTAAATAATGAACGGAGCGCATATTTCAGATAAAGCAATAAACGCCAGAGCTTGGCAGTTCCGGTCCGGTTTCCTGTTTGGAGCACCTAACCCGGTCCGACCCGACTCTGGCCAGATTTCGCTTCGGACCGTCACCTCGTTCTTCAGGTCGAGCGGGACTTGATCCTTATCTCTGGCGTTCGCACAGGACAAATGATGAGTCTCGGACTAAAACACTAAGTTTTGGCAAAATTTTTATCAAAATCTTGCGTCGAATGCAAAGTGGAAGTGAATCGCGTCACTGGGCAAGTAACAGACAATGCTCAGAAAAACTTAGACAGCCAATGAAAGAACATGTCGGAATGTCAGATAATAGAAAAATTATATCAGAACAACCAATCGCTGACTTCAAGTGTTATTAAAGTTGGGAAGTAGACGAATAAACTGCAAAGCTGTCGGCAATCGGCATTATTTAAACGTTGAGTAATTTCGCAACAGTTTCGAATCTCAAATTTCTTGCAGTAATTCTGCAAAAATTATCTTGGCAACATTTTATTTATTTTGAGGCTTCAAATGTGCAGACAACTGTAGGATTTCTAAAGATTTAACACTTTATGCTATCAGATTAGTTTTTAGCAGAAGTTTCATCGGCCCTAGACAGTTAAACCATCTGTTAGTTTAATGTTTTCCATAACTTCAAAAGATTTTAGAAGACATTTTGGTTCGCCATTATGGCAATTAATGGGGCAAAACTTTTGGAGGACATGTTGGAGTTGGAGCAATAACCATACTTTTAAATTTTCGGGAAAGTTTTGGAAAAGGATGAACGCCTACTCAAATCGAAGTCGAACTGGATTGGCGGCTGAATCTGCTACAGTATCCAGTCTGGAACACTGTAGAATTTTGTTGTGTAAGGTACGCATAAACTGAATTTGCGAAACGGTTGCCTTTTAGTGCGTACGCAATACGTGCTAAACATATATGTACTATGATCGATCACGCAAAACGCTGTAATTTGAAAACCAGTTTCGCAAATTAGACATCCAATTAATAAAATCAATCCATTAGCTCTTAATCAATTAGTAAGGAGCGTCTCTTAGCGCCTTTTCAAGACAGGGTAAAAGAGTTTAAAAGATAGAAACTCAAGCTTGAGTGGAACTAAACTACTGGAAGACCGATAATGCTAGGCTCCAATCAACCATTTTGTAGGTGCTCGCCCCTATGTGCTCGGGGGGAGGTATTTCTTGGGTGCCGTGAAATTTCTACTCGCTCTGAAGGGTTTTCCGGTATTCCTGCTACTTTTCGAAAATCTGCTTCCTTTCACTCCTCCTCCAAACTTCGCTTCTTGCACGTGTTGAGTCGATTAGTCTTTCTGTCCAAAGCGAAGCGAGCAAATCCAGAACGAGATTTATTCCTTCAGAACAACTGGCTTTAAAAAACCGATTTGCTTGAGATATATAACGTTTCTGTCGTTAGATGCAATAATGAAAACAAAAACCAAAATGCATCGGGGAAATGCCACAAGACATACTTAGAGACACATTACATAAGACATTCCGCACCTTCGGGTGATGATCATCACAATTCATATTGTGATGTCTAATGCAGCAAACAGCAACAACAGCAATAACAATCACGCAAACTAAAATTCATCAAATGTACCACGACAGTCGTCAGGTAGAGACTTCTAATTCCCGCATCAGACAGTACAGCAGCAGTTCGCAGGCATAGACTGACGCACAGCTCAGATCGTACTGCGCCAGCAACAGTCTAAAGTTCCTCTGTAGCGTTTCCGACTCAACCAATCGACTCGGAAAGAGGAGAAGGAGGGGAGAGCGAGCGATCTGATCCGGACTCAGACCCAGATCTGAAGTCAGGACGGTCAGGGTTTGCAGCGCGTCGATTCGGAATTCGTTGGCGTGATAAAGTTGACGACGCAGTTGACAGGAGACGGACAGAATTTCGTCGAAGAGGTTTGCCGGAGTCAAGAATCGAAAGGCAGAGTCAGCAGTGGAGGCCAAACGGCGACTGATTTCTTCGGACGTCCGTTTCCAATAGTACGGAGGCGCCGCAGAGAGCTTAACCCGGGTACTTCGAGAGTGTCGTCGTACTTGCAAATCAGCTGTGGGCAAATTTGGGGTAGTCGAAATGGATTTCGTTATTCCACTCCATTTTCGGTCACCGGTTGAAAACTGGGAGACGGTAAAATAGTGAAATTCGAGATCGAAATAGACACTGTAAAGACGTCATGAACAGGCTAAAATAAAAATGATAACATAGATTGAGGATAAACAAAAATGTTTCCTTTCCTGGATTAAGGGGGGGTCCATTTTTGGGCCATTTTTTCGACTTTCTCCGATCTCGCTGATTTTCACATATTTAATTGTCCAAATGGTATATTTTAACGAGTTTTTGAAATTAAAATCGTAACTCTTATGGTCGCCGAGTAATTTCACCTCAAAGTTGAGATTTCATGTGTTAAACATAGGAAATTTAAAAAGTTGTCATTTTTCGCGTGCGCCAAAAAAATCTCTCGACAAACGTTGATGAATCTGGACAAATTATACATTAAAATAACGCTGAAATGTTAAACTGCGGTATCTTGGAATTAGAATTTTAATTTAGGCCTTTGAAATTTTTTAATTAATTTTTGAAGGATTAAAATCTAACACGATTTTAGCATCACGTTAAATTTTAATCCTTCAACAATTAATTAAAAAATTTTAAAGGCATAAATTAAAATTCTAATTCCAAGATACCGCAGCTTAACATTTCAGCGTTATTTTAATGTATAATTTGTCCAGATTCATCAACGTTTGTCTTGAGATCTTTTTGGCGCACGCGAAAAAATGACAACTTTTTAAATTTCCTATGTTTAACACATAAAATCTCAACTTTGAGGTGAAATTACTCGACGACCATAAGAGTTACGATTTTAATTTCAAAAACTCGTTAAAATATACCATTTGGACAATTAAATATGTGAAAATCAGCGAGATCGGAGAAAGTCGAAAAAATGGCCCAAAAATGGACCCCCTTAAGGGGGGGGGGCTACTAAAATCGACTTGCCCCGACTTTGTCCGATTGGCCTGCTTTTTGGCGAAGATATAGAGCATGGGTGTGGTCAAAAAATATCGGGTACTGAGATCGTAGCTGCCTTCCAGTCATGTGCAGCCTTCGCGTTTATGTGCCCGATCCTCCATTTTTCACAACTACCTCTATAATCAATTAAAAATTTCTACTGACTGCTAGGCCCAAACTTCAAAGCTGCCATTCGCCAATATGATTCGGCACATATGTCCCTACCTGCAGAAAAATACTAGATGTCTGTATCTTATTAGCGTCTAAGGGAATTACTCTTCAAAGTTGAAGTTTCGGTAAAAATTTAAAAATTTTTGGCTAACGAAAGGAAAATTTTATTACTGGTGCGAGCTATAAGGCTGTAATTTGGCATAGAAGGAGGCCCTATAGGAGTATTCATTTGTGCCAAATGGCAAGAAATTCTGCCGCGTGAAAAAATTTTTATGTCAACTTTAATCTTCAAAAATTGCCGAAACCGCCATTTTCAGCATGTCGGATCCTGTGTAAAGGCTTTCTGCAGCCATAGAAGTCGCGAACCTTCACTAATCGAGCTGAAATCGTTTGCGGGTGTGTTTTCGACTTCGCTGAATTCAAATATCTCAAAAAATTTTAATTTTAAAAAATTTGATTTTTTCGATTTCTGGGGTACCATTGCCCAAAAAAGGCGTTTTTGGTAATTTTTGAAGACTAAAGTTGGCATAAAAATTTTTTCACACGGCAGAATTTCTTGCCATTTGGCACAAATGAGTACTCCCATAGGGCCTCCTTCTATGCCAAATTACAGCCTTATAGCTCGCACCAGTAATAAAATTTTCTTTTCGTTAGCCAAAAGTTTTTAAATTTTTGCCGAAACTTCAACTTTGAAGAGTAGTTCCCTTAGATGCAGATAAGATACAGACATCTAATATTTTTCTGCAGGTAGGGACATATGTGCCAGATCATATTGGCGAATGGCAGCTTTGAAGCTTGGGCGTAGCAGTCAGTAGAAATTTTTAATTAATTATGTTGGTAGTTGCGAAAAATGGGGGGTCGGACACATAAACACGACGGCTGCACATGGCTGGAAGGCAGCTAAGTTCTCAGTACCCGATATTTTTTTGACCACACCCATCCTCTATATCCTCGCCAAAAAGTAGGCCAATCGGACAAAGTCGGGGCAAACCTTTAGTAGCCCCCCCTTAAGGGGGGATACTAAAGGTTTGCACGGCTTTGTCCGATTGACCTACTTTTTGGCGAGGATTCTTATTAGCTACTGTTTATCGATTAAACGAATTAAACTTGTTGATTATGCATCAGCATTATCCAGCTCAACAATAAAATCTTGATTAAGCCAAAGGTCAGTGAAATCAGGTAGAACTTGTCCAAACAAGCCGAGCTGACCAAGTAATCTGAGTGCCAGCAAGGAAAACCCATCCCTCCGTATGCCAGTTCCGGCACCGCGTTGGGAAGTACAGGAAAATTTTCCACCCCTTCGATACCATGCATTCTGATCTTCACCCACAGTTCCCGTTCTTCGGTTAGAATCAGTTCTTTCGTTTCACCTCCTTCCAATTTCAGTATTATAGATAGCTGATAGTTGGTGATAGCTGATGTCTCTGGACTGATAGTTAGGTTTAGGAACATGGTAACAGGTAGTTTGTTTCGCTGGGTAAACGTGTTGTAGCAACCTACATAGTTTTCGCTGACTTCCACAAAACTTTCTACACTGTACAGTCTTTGCAGACCTTCAAATCCTAGATTTGAGCCAAGAAATTTGTATCTTTTCGGAAATCATGATGAAAGTCATGCATATCATGAAGTTTGTTGTCCCCATAGGAATGGAACCTCACCTTAAACCACGGATCTGGGGGTCAACCCGGTGAATGGATCTTGTGCGCAAACTTGAAAGGAAAGTGGATTATTGGCAGTTCTTCTAGGTGGTCGCATTCGTTGAGATTTTGCAACATCCCCTTTACTTTCTGATATCTGGCGTGGCGCTCTTCCTGGGGCAAGTGAAAGAACAAACGAAACTAAGATTGTCACTACGGCACCTCCGACCCGAAGGTGGGGATCGAAGCCACAACCTTTGGCTGTCTAGGCCAACGCTCTACCGATTGAGCCACCCAGGCACAATCGAACCAAGCTTAAGTTGGAATTCGTTCCAAACTGTAGTGACATTTTAGAAGACGCTTTCGCGCCAGCCCACACAGTCTGATGGGAGCAAACCTCGACCGTTTCAAACCGTAATGGGCAAGACAAGTGAATGAACAAACGAAACTAAGATTGTCGCTACTCAATACAACACCTCCGAAACGAAGAATTCGCGAATGAGGTGGGGATCGAACCCACAACCTTTGCTGTCTAGGCCAACGCTCTACCGATTGAGCCACCCAGGCACAATCGAACCAAGCTTAAGTTGGAATTCGTTCCAAACTGTAGTGACATTTTAGAAGACGCTTTCGCGCCAGCCCACACAGTCTGATGGGAGCAAACCCCGACCGTTTCAAACCGTAATGGGCAAGACAAATGAAAGAACAAACGAAACTAAGATTGTCATTACAGCACCTCCGACCCGAAAAATTCGGGCCTGAGGTGGGGATTGAACCCACAACCTTTGGCTGTCTAGGCCAACGCAAGTTTGTGATCTGTTTCAACTCTTTGCTTACTGTACCACAACCCGCTGGCTTACCGTGGACTGCACCAATAAAGTTTAAAAATAGTAGCAGAATATAGAAGGTTGACGATAGTGGGTTCCCCTTCAAAAATCGGATTTAGTCTTCTGCTATTCCGCAGCTATTCTTAAACTTTTTGGTGCAGTCCAGGGTTAGTGTAAAATCCGTTAATGTAATAGTGTAAACTGTATCCTTTGGATGTGACACTGCATTGTAGATGGTCGCTTTCCTTGTCTTGCTCAAAAGACAGTCTGCTGGACCTTGGACAGTCCAGAGGTGTCCAGGAACTCGTGGTGCTCGCATCAAATAGATCCATTTTGTTTCGAAAATCTTTTGGATAATTTATGGACCCCATAGACAACAACCTGTCCGTTGTGGACTTAAACCCACTACGTTGGAAATATGCAAATGTATAGCGGTACCAAAGTGAAACTAGTCTAACACAAAACCCGTTACCCCGCGAGAGCAACTCAAAACACACGAACTAGTGAAGTTATTTAATAAAGTAACAGCAAGTGTTTATGGGAAATATAGCAGATATAGAAATAGTAACTGCATTAGTTTAGGGAGGACGAAGCCCGACAAACACAACAGTTATATAGTAAATAAACTAACACAGTCACCAAATATGGGCTAATTCACCAAATTCACTATATGGGCTAAGCCACGCTAACGTACCAAATATAGTTCAATGGAGGAACTCCCAGGGCAGAAATCATACCTAGAAGATGAAGAGAGAATAGCGACAGAAAGCAACTAAACACGTCAAGGAGAAATCCAACACTGAAGGGGGCAGAAGTTTGACGGGTAACCACTCCAAAGAGAAGCGCCTTCTAGCTGAGGTGTCCCAATCATGCAGCTCCAAAGGGGGCTCCCTAGCAGGCCCCAGGTCTAGCCTACAGGTGGATCTACATGACACGTTGGCTGATGCTGGCAATTAAGTAAGCTCCGGAAATAACGAAAAGGTTACCGATTTGTGGCAGCCTCTTCACGCGGGTACACCTTCTCTATTTTCATCTTAAAAATGCAAGCTTGAATGGACTAATTAAAAATTCTGATGTGGGTAGAAAACTTAAATATTCAGTTAAACGTAAGAAATCATAATTACATTCATCTGAACACGCAAACGACTAGTTTTTTTGCAACGAGTGTGGCACTGGTATCCACAATGTACTCTTGCTAATCGGTGAAAATTTGTTTTCATCTTTTTTGATGAAACACCGGTCTGATTGAAACTTAATGACAGAAACTGAAACACAGTCATGGCATCTACTGCTCCTTACTCCTGACAATCCTAGCATCAATAGTGCACTGTTAGGAAAATCTTTTACAGCATGCAAAACTTGGTAAATCTTTAAGAGGCAGAAAAGCCATACTAAAACTTTAATTTTAAAAAGATGCCAAGTTTTGCTCTTAACGTTAATTTGGGACAGGGTTATGATTAAAGTGCTGGCAGCCAGTCTTGAAAATAAACTTCTAAGCTTCAGAAATGCAATCACAACTTCTTGGCCACAAATAGTCTCCAAAATGTTTTAGGCTAATTTATCATTAAGATATTAAAATCTTGCTTTGCTTTTAATTTTTCTTCAGCAACATACGCCATAAAAAGATTAATATTCACCCATGTGCATCGAAGGAGTTGAAAAATTGATTTGGTAAATTAGAAAGCGCACTTCAACGAACTAATGGCTTTTCCTTTGATTTTCAAATAACTGTAAACAATTGTGAAAAAAGTCTTGTCGAAACTGATTAGTGATTCGATAAATGTTCTCACAACATTTTGAGAGTATTGCAGAAAATGCATAAAAGGGATTTTTAATTAACAAAATACGTGGTGCCGGTGCGCTAATTTTATTTGCGTTTTATGTGTCTGGATCGTTACCTTGTCCGCTCATCTAAAGTGAGCTGAGTCGGTGATAAAACACTAAGTTTTCCTGAAGTGGTGGATGAGATCTAAGCTCATGTTCATTTTTTATTCGCTTGAAAATTTTCTTCTGACGTAACGTAAACGTCACCGTAGCTGAACCTGCAGCCTCATATTAGCTGATGTTTAATTTTCAGTTAAAGTTTCGACTTCGCTAATTTTAATAATTTAATTGTTTGGCTTGTCCAAATGTGTTAGGGGGGGACCCCCCAACGAAATTGAAAATTTTGGTCCCCCCCAAACGAAATTGAAAATTTTGGTCCCCCCCCAGCATTAGGTGTGTAAGGGGGTGCATAGGTGTGGCTGGGCAAAAAATCTTGGGGGGGGTTCCGACGGAGGGTGGGGAGACCTAAATTCTCGATTTTATGCCATTTTGGCCACTTTTTGGGCAAAAATCGGGGGGGGGGGGGTAGCAAAAATCTGAAAATCTCGGGGGGGGGGTCAACCAACCCCCACCCCCCCTAACACACCTGTGGGGGTGGAACCCTCCACCAAAATGACAAATTTTGTCGATCCGCCCGCCCCCAGATTTTCAGATTTCGCTACACCGCCCCCCAAATTTTTGGCCAAAAAGTGGCCAAAAGTGGCATAAGACCGAAAATTTAGGGGGGGGGGGGGGGGTGGCCAGGTGGGGTGCCCCTTATAGTTTCACCAGGGGGGGGCAAGATTTTTTAGGCCCTAGCTTAGGCCATGGGCTAAATTTATGAGTTGATGGCCTAAAGAATTTTGGCCGTTGAGGCCATTTGGCCTAAATTTTTCGACGAAGACCCAGTTGAATTTTATTGATTTTTAAGTAAAAACAGTCATTTTCTAAAAAATTTTTCGCGCCTGCGGCGCGAATTTATGCATTTTTACTTTTATTTCTGTATTAGTTTAATTTTCTTCTTTCATTGGTTATCTATAGCCATGGGGTGAAAAACCCACCCCCTTTTTGGGGGGAAAAAGCCCACCCGCCTCCGCATAGCATAGGTGTGGCTGGCGAAAAAAGTGGGGGTGGGGGTTTGAAAAAAAGTAGGGTGGGGGGTTTGGCAAAAAAGGGGAAGGGGGGGTCGAGAAAATGCCGATTTGGGGGGATGGGTAAGACACCTAACACACCTTTGCCGCCTAGGTGTACCTCTTTCTCCCCCCTCCCTCTTTTCTTTTTCCCCCTTCTCTTTTTTTCCTCTTTTTTTCTTTTCTTTTTTTCTTTTCTTTTTTTTCCTTTTTTTTCTCTTTTTCTTTTTTTTGGTGGGGGGGGTAGCCCCCCCCAAGCCTTTTTTCAACCCTCCTCCAAAACTGTATGGAGGGGGGACGTCCCCCCTGGGGGGGGAGGGTAGTCGCGCCGAAGGCGCGAAAAATAGCCAAAAATTGGGTATTTTTAGGGTAAATTTTCAAAAAATTTTCAAAAATGTCGAAATTTTTGGCTTGACCTGATTATTATTATGAGAAATACACGTTTTTGACTGTATTATGGATCTTATGACTCAATATTGACCTTATTTTGGACTTGGAAACATGTTGGCAATCAAGTTTTTGAGTTTAAAACCACTGTCTAATGTTAAAATTTCTTTATGGTTAGATGTTTTTCATCATTAGAAACGGCTGAAAATGCGATTTTTGGCATAAAAATGAAAAATTTTTTGGGGGAGGAGGTTTGGGGGCAGTGGCGGATCCAGGGGGAGGGCCCCGGGCACCCCCCTTTGCGATTTGGGCCCCTCCCTTTCAACTTGAGGGCCCCCATCCAAAGTTTGTCTTTACTGTAAGTTTTCCCAGGTTTTTCACAATATCCAGCAGAACCATAGGTGAACCAGGCTACAGTTTGCCCCCTGTGAGACCCCCCCCCCACGGTGAGGCCAGACCCCCCTCCCCCCCTACCCGACCTCAACTACTCCCCCCCAAGCCGAACTCAAACCCGTCCAAACCAGGTAAAAAATGCAAAATTTTTGAAAAAAATGTTTTGCAATTTCTGAAAATTTTTGAAAAAAATATGAAAAAATGGCTATAAATCACATATAAAGAGCTAAAGATGGTTATTTATAGCAATTAAAAGTAATATACGCAATTATAAACCACAATCTGGCCTAATTTAGGCATATTTTAGCACAAATTTGTCAATTTTCAAGCCCTATTTTCGCATACGAAAACTACTGAGAGAAGCTTTTGAGTATGTTTTATGTACTGTACATCGAAAAAGGAGCATTTTTAGCCAAAAAACTTGGGTACAGTTTAGGGGGGGTCCCCCTCCCCCAAATTTCGGATTTTGGTGGGGTCCCCCGAGCCAAATTTGGACCTTCTACTCCCCCCCAACCCAAACAGGTGGTACACCTATGAGCAGAACTGGGTTATGAAGTTGGCGATACAAGTATAGTGATGATAAATATGTCGTTCTTTTTGTCAACTTTTCGCGCCTTCCATCGTAGATTGTGAAATTTCAATGCATTGGCAATATTGTATATACGTATATATATAAATTTAGATAGAATGCTGCCTAGGGAAACCATGGGAAAACTTAACCTCTCAACTTTAAACGCTCATAACTTGCTAACGAGGTAACGTATAGCGTTAAGATTAGTATATTCCCCCCCCCCCCCCCCCCCCCCCCCCCCCCCCCCGAATCAGAAAAGTCTCCTCTATCTTTTTAAGTGCTTTTCGCGCGGCGATGGGGCCGTCACGCGCGGCCATCCGCGCCATAGGTGTACCTTGGAGAAACGTTGGGGGAGGGGGTAGCCGAAATTAGGGTGGGTGGGGTCAGCCGCTTTGGGGTGGGGTGGGGTCCGGAAAAATCGAATTTGGGGGGGGGGGGTAAAAAACTTTTTGCTCAAAAATTTAGATAAAAATTAGCAAATTTGCTGAAAAAGCGTTATTTCCAACTAAAAATCAACAATATTTCTTCATTTTTGCTAATTTGTTCGAAAAAACTTGGAGTTTTTGCAAAAATTTCGAATTTTTTCAAAAAATTTCGAATTTTTACTAATTTTGAGGCAAAATTTCCAAAATTTTGAGGGTGGGGTCTGGCAAATTTGGGTGGGTGGGTCTGGGATTTGGCGATTTATGTGTGGGGTGGGGTCTCCCTCCAAAATTTCGAAGGGTGGGGTCGGGGGACCCCTCCCCAAATGGAAAGTGGGAGGGGTCCCCCCACCCTCGTCTTCGAGGTACAGACCCCACCCCCCAAATGGCCAAATCCCAGACCCCACCCACCCAAATTCTCCAGACCCCACCCTCAAAATTTTGAAAATTTTGCCTCAAAATTAGCAAAAATTCGAAATTTTTTGAAAAAAATTCGAATTTTTGCCCAAAAACTCCAAGTTTTTTCGAATAAATGAGCAAAAATGAAGAAATATTTTTGATTTTTAGTTGGAAATAACACTTTTTAGCAAATTTGCGAATTCTTTTTCTAAATTTTTTGACCGAAAAATTTTTTTACCCCCCCCCCCAAATTCGATTTTTCCGGTCCCCACCCCACCTCAAAACGGCTGACCCCACCCACCCTAATTTCGGCTACCCCCTCCCCCAACGTTTTCTCAAGGTACACCTATGTTTGGGGTGGGGTCTGCCTTCAAAATTTTGAGGGTGGGGTCGGCACTTTTCCATTTGGGGGAGGGGTTCCCCCCCCCCCCCCGGGACACCTATGGACCGCGCCCGCCTTCGGGGGGGTTCTCGTTTGGCACATTTGACAGAACTCCTTCGCCAAAACAGTTTTAAACTGCGCAAACTGAAGAATTTAATCAGACTGTTACATACGTATTGCCAAAGACTAGGCACACTAAATTGGTTTCATTGATCTCAACAGTCTTAGAACGTTGAATTTGTTTCAATCAGGCATCACAACTTAGAACTATCTCTGCACACTTTCGAAAAACGTTTAAGATCTCAGGGTTAGTATATATTCATAATTTTGGTGTTATCTTGAATTCTTTTGAGCTGGGGCCCCTCCCTTTACAAAATCCTGGATCCGCCACTGGTTGGGGGGGTCGCCAGAGGGCCCCCAGAAAATGCGGAGCCTCCCCCACGACCCTGTGGCTCTGTTACACCTATGCGCCTCCTGGGCATAGGTGTAAGGTGGGGGTTGGGGGGGAGCCCCCCACAAGCATTTTTTCAACCCTCCCCCAAAACTTTTTGGTGGGGAGGCTCAAAGGTGTGTTGCCAAAGACTAGGCACACTAAATTGATTTCATTGATCTCAACAGTCTTAGAACGTTGAATTTGTTTCAATCAGGCATCACAAATTAGAACTATGGGTGGGGGGGAGCCCCCCAAGCCTTTTGTCAACCCTCCCCCAAACCTTTTTTGGGGGGGGACCCCCCCCCCACTGGGGGGGGGGGGTAAAAATGGCCAAAAATTGTTTATTTTTAGGGTAAATTAGTAATTTAGGGCAATTTACGGGAATTCGGGTCCTGTCCCACAGTCGAAGGAACAACACCTTGACAGGCAAGACAGGGTCTTGCTTAGCCAGTTGCGCAGTGGGAAATCCTGGATCCTTGCATCGTACAGACACACCATTGACCCCAACCGATTTCCTTCCCCTAATTGCAGTTTCTGTCAACTGGGGGAGCCAGAAACTGTAGAACACTTGCTTCTGTCCTGTCCAGCTCTCACCACAGCCAGGCATATAGACCTCGGGCCAAATCCGGAAATATCCTGCCTTCGCAATGATCCGGAGGCTGTTCTTCGCTTCTTGGGTAATAGTGGGCTCCTTGGGGCCCGCCGAGTATAGGATGTGGTATCCTGATTGACCACCCACGACGACGACGACGACGAAAATTATAGCCATGGGGGGAAAACCCCACATTTTCGGATTTTGGCTGGAACTGTTTTATTATAAGGGTTATCTGAGAACTTTATATACCATCGTACTTGGCGTATACGTATACTTAGAACTTTCTTTTAAGCCTATTTGCACTTCTCTAAGTTGTACCGTTAGAGCGGTATAATGCAAAAAGTAGCGGGGGAAAAACCCAATGGGGGGAAAAACCCAAATGGGGGGAAAATAAACCCACCCCTCACAGGTCTTAAAAATTGTTCTATCGCAATTCTGATACTTCCAGTGTAAAATTCAACCCTTTTTTAGTTAGTATGAACCAAAAAACCCGATCTACGTAGTTTTTTTGAGATCTCATGTGCCGTTGAAAATGCTGCATCAACTGGCCAGGTTTCATAAAGTTTAACACATAAACATAGGGCAATTTTTGAAAAATGCCAAAAATGATGTAATTTAACAACAAAGTCATTTATTTGGCCATCGAAATACAGTTACACGTACAGTATGTATATGACAGAATACGTAAAAAATACATGACAGGCCAAAATGGATACATACAAGACTCTGTATGAACCAGGAACACTACAAAGTAGACATATACGTATAATCCAATTTCTGCGTAGTAAATGCAGCAAAACTGTAAGAAACAGCAGCAAATGACACAATGCGAAGCGACAAGTCAGATGTATATACCTGTATTACGCGGACTTAATCAAAATCATACAATAACACAGAACTAAAATCAGAAGAATCAATGAGTTTTTTAAAAGCGGAGACACTCGATGCTGTTACGATGTTGGGTTTTAAACTGTTCCAAATTGGGACAACTCTGTTTGCAAAGAAATATTTCCTGCAGTCTAATCGAGGTTTAAGGGATTTTAATTTCAAGCAATGACCCCTGGTACCAGAGACAGCCGCATACGTAAAAAAGTCTGCCGAATCAACATTATCACGTTGGTGGATAATCTTATAGGTTTGAGTAAGATCAGCCTTTAGTCTACGGCACTCTAAAGACTCGAGCCCTGCTATTTTCAGACGGTCGAATCAAATTTGAATCAAAAAAAAAAAAAAAAAAAAAAAAAAAAAAAAAAAAAAAAAAAAAAAAAAAAAAAAAAAAAAAAAAAAAAAAAAACAAATCCCATTTGAAAACATTTTCACAGTCATTCCGGAAACATTCAAAGTCGTTTAAAGCGGCTCCTGCAAAGTAAATTTTTGTATCGTCAGCAAAGATTTTTACACCTGACCGTGCTGACACCTCAGGGAGATCATTTATATACATCAGGAACAGTAAAGGCCCAAGGACGCTGCCTTGGGGGACCCCACTTGACACTACGCCCACGTTAGACAAGACATTATTTACCTTCACATATTGAGACCTCCCAGTCAAAAAAGCAGTAATCCATCTTAGCGCCGCCCCCCTTATTCCATATGCCCTGAGCTTGCTAGTAAGCTTGAAATGCGGAACAGAGTCAAACGCTTTGCTTATGTCCAGGTACAGGATTTTAACCCCCTCTTTCTCATCCCGGCTTTTTGTCCAAGAATTTAAGCATTCAAGCAACTGAGTTTGGGTAGACCGGTGAGACATAAATCCGTGCTGCTCTTTTGTTATCAACATGTTTTTGAGGAGATAATCTAGAATAAAGCTTTTCAAAACTTTCTCCTTAATTTTTGAACATATACGTACATGTCAGTGAAATCGGTCTGTAATTTTCGGGAGCCGACCTTGCCCCTTTTCCCTTATTTGATAAAACTTATTATTCTATCGTGTAGAGAATGGTTTTTTACGTAGAATTGGCTTTAAAATCCACAATTGTACCTGTATTGGGCCCTCCAGCTGCGAAATGGCACTTTTAAGGTTTTTAGCCCCTAGCTAGCCAGGTAAGCAAAATTGTCCGAATCTGACCGCATAGGATGACGCAGCGTGCTCGATAGTACCGTGCTATAGTCTCTAATTGTTTCCGTGTTGAGTTGTTAAAAAATTTTTCAACAAAATTTGGGTGGGTTTCTCCCCCCAAAGGGGGTTTCCCCCCGCCACGTTTGACAATGTGCCATACCAACTGTACCCAGGAGGCGGGTGGGTTTTTTCCCAAAAAAGGGGGTGGGTTTTTTCACCCCATGGCTATACTTTATGGTTTGATGTTTTTCATCATTAGAAACGGCCTATATATATGCGATTTTTGGCATAAAAAATGAAAAATTTTTTTGGGGGAGGGTTTGGGGGGTCCTGGGGGGGGGGGGGGTGGCCAGAGGGTGCCCCCCAGAAAATGTTGAGGGGGAGCCTCCTCCACCCCAAATCTCCGTTACACCTATGCTATGCTCCTGGGTCATGGGTTGGAGATATGAGCTCCAAAACAGCAGCAGGAAGCGCGACTCTTTCTAACCTATGCATGCAAAGATCAAGTCATTCACTCCTGCTCATTTTATGACATTTTGAAAATGACAACTATATATATACTTTTTGGTTCAACCATCCAAAAATTTACCAAAAGTTTGGACCGATGTAACTTTTGACTGGTTTGGGCTAAAAAAGTTTTGCAAATATCTGCAATGATGGCAACTCTTCCTCTTTGCACACAACCAACATTAGACCGATCCGCTGCACCGTTAGTTTGACACATTGCCAAATGTGGCGGGGGAAAAACCCACTTTGGGGGGGGAACCCACCAAATTTTTTTGAAAAATTTTTAACAACCAAACAGGGAAACAATTCGACACTATAGCACGGTACTATCGAGGACGCTGCATCATCCTATGGTGTCAGATTTGGATAATTTTGCTTACCTGGCTAGCTAGGGGCTAAAAAACCTTAAAAGTGCCATTTCGCTGTTGGAGGACCCAATACAGGTACAATTGTGGATTTTAACAGCCAATTCTACGTAAAAAACCATTCTCTACACGTTAGCATAATAAGTTTTATCAAATTACATCATTTATAGCATTTTTCAAAAATTGCCCTATGTTTATGTGTTTAACTTTATGAAACCTGGCCAGTTGATGCAGCATTTTCAACGGCACATGAGATCTCAATAAAAGCTACTTAGATCGGGGTTTTTTGGTTTCCTAACGAACAAAGGCTGAATTTTACACGGGAAGTGTCAGAATTGTGCTGCGACATTTTTTAAGACCTGTAAGGGGTGGGTTTATTTCCCCCCCCCCATTTGGGTTTTCCCCCATTGGGTTTTCCCCCCGCTACTTTTTGCATTATACCGCTCTAACGGTACTACCTAGAGAAGTGCAAATAGGCTTAAAAGAAAGTTCTAAGTACGCCAAGTACGATGGTATATAAAGTTCTCAGATAACCCTTATAATAAAAAAGTTCCAGCCAAAATTCGAAAATGTGGGTTTTCCCCCCATGGCTATATATACATATGTGTATATACGTATATACCCGTATGCTCCTATTGAGGTCGGAGAATAAAAATCAACTGGGGGGGGGGGGTACCCCCCCCGAAGGGCCCAAAATTGGAAAAAATTGGGCATGTTTAGGGCAAGTTTTACAAAATTTTCCAAAAAAGTCTAAATTTTTGGCTTAACGTGTTTATTATCGCGAGAAATACACGTTTATAACGGTTTTATGGATTTCTAAACTCAATATTGACCTTATTCTGGACTCAGAAACATGTTGGCAATCAAGTTTTCGAGTTTAAAAACACTGGCTGAAAATGCGATAAAAATACAAAAATTTTTTGGGGGGGTCGTGGGGGGTTTGGGGGGTCTAAGAAGGGGGGCCCCCAAAATTCCGGGGGAGGGCCCCCCCCAACCATAGGTGTGGCTGGGCGAAAAATCTGGGGGGGTTCCGATGGAAAGCGGGGGGACCCCTTTAATTTTTCGATTTTCTTCAGCCATTTTTTGGCCACTTTTTGGCCAAAAATCGGGGGGGGGGGGGGGGGTAGCAAAAATCTGAAATTCTGGAGGGGGGTCGCCAAAATTTGTCATTTTGGTGGGGGGCCCCTCCAACACACCTATGCCCCCAACCCAAATCCCCGTTACACCTATGGGCGGGGGTCCCCATACCCTCCGTCGGGAACCAGAAGGTGTGGCCATAGTTTCCCTGGAACTTTGGGTCTGGGGGGTAGGTCGGGGAAAAAAACCAAGGTAGTCACTTTTTGGACTCGCAGAACTACCCAGTGGAGCAATCCGGCTATAAATTATTTTCTTATCAAGCCCTGTCTAGACTGTCATTTTGGTATATAAATCGCCTCTCTAGGTCCTGTCGTTAATTAGTAATTAACGGTTAATTAGTCGGGGTAAAAAACCTATGGCGGAAAAAACCAACCGATGGGGGAAAAACCAACCCCAGTATTCGGCCAGGGTAACTCATATTAGCGATTTTATGCATGCAACAGGTTAAATCGGTGTCGCTGACTTCAAAACATGCACTTATTTTTGCGATATTCCGTATAATAATTGAGAAAATCAAACATCCATATCTATTTGCAGCACAACTTTGTAAATTTGTAAATTTGTAAATTGTAAAATTTGTAAATCTTTCGAAATTCGATGAAATAAATTAAAATAAACGTTGTTTCAGTGCTTTTTCGCGTATTTCTTTGTCCCAGAGTACATTTTGACCACTTTAGCTGAGCCAAACAGCCGATCCGCCGAAATGAGGTTTTCACCTGCTAGCATAAAATTGCCAAGTCAAATGCAATTTTGAGCTGTTCACGTGAAAGAACGCATTAAACTTGCTACGTGGATGACTTTTGAGCAACTAAGAACCATTTTTGGGAGTTTGGCAGCAAAAGCAAAAATTGGTTTTTTCCCATGGTATTTTTTAGGGATTTTTTTCGGGGGGGTCTTCCCGGGGGGCAGGAGTGCACCCAGGATTTTGAAAAGGGAGGGGTCGAACCTGAAAATTTTCCTATTTTTTGGTTTTATGCATCGAAAATAGCTCAGCTTTTGCTTTCTCCCCAAAAATTCCAGGGGGGGGGGGGGGGTAAATCGACAAAAGGAGGGGTCGGAACCCCAAAACCCCCCCCCCGGGGGGGGGGGGGGGGGAGGATTTTTTGCAAAAATGAGCCAAGAAATGGTATTGTGTGGCGTATTTTGCATGGTGAAACGCAAAAAGTTCTCAAAAATGCCAGGATTTAAGCTAAAAATACCTATTTTTTCGAAAAAATCTCCGGCGAAGCCGGAAATTTTTTGAAAATTGGCCTATTTTTCGCAAACATTTGGGCCTCCAAAAAATCTCGGGGAGGGAAGCAAAAATCCCGGGAGGGGGCGATTTCGGGGGGGGGAAGGTCAATTTCGGGGGGGGCCCGCCCCCCCCCTGTAGAAAATACCCTGTTTCCCACCCCTTGGTTTTTTCCCATTTTGTAAAAAGTCTGCTGGCAGCTTGCCAGGCGTCGCAGGAAGGCGAGACCGACATTTTTGGAAAGAGCACATGTTGTTCTCATGGAAACCATTAAAAGTTATTATCTAACTGCTATGGAAAATTTTTTACAGGCCTTCAAAAATAGGCAAATTTTGATTTTTTGGGGGGTCAAAAATGCCAAAATTTTCAAAATGCACAAAAGTGGTCTGATTTAGCTCAAATTTGGTGTGGTAAGTGGGATGGGTCCTACCAACTTGCATGCAAAATTTGAGCCCGCTAGCTCATCCCCATCGTCCAAACGGGGGGTTGGTTTTTTCCCCACCACTTGCGGGTTGGTTTTTTTCCCCGACTTCTATAAATCTTGGCCGACCTCCGAAATGTGATGGGGGGTACCCCCCCAACCCCCCCCCCAGAATTCGGACGTCAGAAATTTCGAAAAATGGCCAAAAAATGCACATTTTCACATTTAACATTTAACACATTTAACCCTTTTTTCATCAAAATAAGGCTTGTTCTTAAAGTTTTAGGCGGTTTTGCACCGTTTTGAAACGGTTTTAGGTCAAAATTTTAGAAAGATGTTTCAAAAATGACCATTTTTCGACCAAATTTAGCTTTTTGGGTCCAAAATTGCCAAAAGTTGGGGGAGGGTAAGTAAAAACATCTGGGGGGGGGGTTAATTTGGTCACACCGGTTGGGGGGATACCACCCCCCATAAGGAAACTATGGGTGTGGCTGGCGAAAAAAGTGGGGGTGGGGGTACAGAGAAAAGTAGGGAGGGGGTTTGGCGAAAAAGGGGGGGGGGCGCAAAAAGTCGATTTTGTGGGGGGGCGTATGTGTGTTGGGGGGGGTGGGGGACCCCTTCCCCTCAAATGGAGGGGTCGCCAACCCCCCCCCCCCCAAGTGTTTTCCCTGCCCCTCCCCCAAATGATTTTTCAGACCCCTCCCCCCAAAAAATTTTCAAACCCCTACCTTAATTTTTGAAAATTCTTAGCTAACAATTCGAAATTTTTCCAAAAAATTCCAGGAATTAGCGAAAAATTGCTAGAATTCGCTTATTTAGGCTACAAATCGTTAAAAATAGCTGTATATAAATTGAGGCAATTTACCAATTTTTTAGCAAAAACCTACTTTTTTCGAAATTTTTCGCCGACCCCCCCCTAGAAAATTTTTCTTTGCGACCCCTCCATTTTGGGGGACCTCCCGCCACACCTATAATACCACCAACATACAAAGTTAGTATATGCTAAGTTTGTCTGCAACAACGACTGGAAATAAGTTATATATATATATAATTACTCACAAACACGAAAAACGGTTTATCCTTTAAGGGGGGGGGGGCGACTAAAATGGGGCTGCCCCGAATTTGTCCGATTGGCCTTCTTTTTGGCGAAGTTAAAGAGCATGGGTGTGGTCAAAAAAATACTTGGTCGTTGGTTCTCCGCTGCCTTCCAGCCATGTGCAACCGTCGCGTTTATGTACCCGACCCCCCTTTTTCACAACTACCAACATAATTGATTAAAAATCTCTGCTGGTTGCAAGGCCTTAGCTTCAAGTTGTCATTGGCCAATAACTGATTTGGTACGTGTGTCCCTATCCACGGAAAAATACTAGAAGTCTGTATCTTATCTGCATCTAAGGGAATAACTGTTCAAAGTTGAAGTTTCGGAAAATTTTGAAAATTTTTGGCTAACGAAAAAGGATATTTTATTACTGGTAATGAGCTATAAGGCTGTAATTTGGCATAGAAGGAGACCCTATGGAGCACTCATTTGTGCTAAATGGTAAGAAATTCTGAAGCGTGAAAAAATTTTTATGTCAACTTTAATCTTCAAAAATTGGCAAAAACGCCATTTTCAGTCGGTCGGGTACGGTGTAAAGGCATTCTGCAGCCAAAGAAGTCGCAAACCTTCACTAATCGAGCTGAAATCGTTTGTGGGCATGTTTTCGACCACGCTGAGTTCAAATATCTCAAAAAAATTTAATTTCAAAAAATTTGATTTTTTCGATTTCTGGGGTACTATTGCCTAAAAAAAGGCGATTTTGGCAATTTTTGAAGATTAAAGTTGACATAAAAATTTTTTCACGCGGCAGAATTTCTTGCCATTTGGCACAAATGAGTACTCCCATAGGGTCTCCTTCTATGCCAAATTACAGCCTTATAGCTCGCACCAGTAATAAAATATTCCTTTCGTTAGCCAAAAATTTTCAAATTTATGCCGAAACTTCAACTTTGAACAGTAATTCCCTTAGATGCAGATAAGATACAGACATCTAGTATTTTTCCGCAAATAGGGGCATACGTGCCAAATCATATTGGCCAATGACAAGCTTGAAGCTAGGGTCTTGCATCCAGCAGAGATTTTTAATTAATTATGTTGGTTGTTGTGAAAAAGGGGTGGTCGGGCACATAAACGCGACGGCTGCACATGGCTGGAAGGCAGCTAAGAACCAACGACCAAGTATTTTTTTGACAACACCCATCCTCCTTAACTTCGCCAAAAAGTAGGCCAATCGGACAAAGTCGGGGCAAAAGTTTAGTCGCCCCCCCCCCCCCCTTAAAACGGCATTTTATAGCCACCAGACTTGATACTAGAACCAGCCGGGGGGCCACAGTGACCCAAAGTAGTTGTGGGGGGGGGGGGGGTGGGAGGATCATAGTTGAATGGTTATTGGCATTAGAAACGGCAGAAAACGCATTTTTGGTATAAAAATAGAAAAAGAAAAACTTTTGGGTGAGGGTTGGGGGTCTCCAGAGGGCCCTTCCCAAAAAACGTTGGGCCAAATCTCCGCTGCACCTATGCTGGGGGTTCGGTTGGGAGGGGAACTAAAGTGGGTGGAGGGATAGTAAAAAAACTAGGAGACGACAAAGTTGGTCGAAAATTTTGAGGGGGTGCCCGGCTTTTTCCTAGGCAAAAATTTCTGGGGGGGGGAAGTCTGGGGGGGGGGTCGGATTTTGGGGGGGGGGAAGAAAATTTTTTAGAAAATGTCTAAAAATAGCTATTTTTTACTGCTGAGCTAAAAAATAGACTATTTTTAACTTACGTAAGTTTAAGCTTAAAATAGCTAAAAATGCTTAAAAATGGGTAAAAATCCGGCGAAGCCGGAAAAATTTTTCAAAATTTACCCTCAAAACCCTATTTTTCCGGGCACTTCAGGGTGGGGGGGTTCTGGGGGGGAAGGCCCGAATCCTGGGGGGGCGACCCAAGTCTGGGGGGGGGAACGAATTTCTGAAGGGGGGGCCCCCACCCCCTCCCCCCTGTAGGAAAAAGCCAGGGTGCCTTCCTGGTGAATCTATGTGGGGATGGGGAGGGGAAGGGTTCGGCTCGAGGGGGAGCATCCAAAATTTGCCAAAAACCCCTATGTAAATTTTCGATTTTTGGCCAGGAGGGCATGCAAAAACTGAAAATCTTTTGAGGCCTTGCGACATCTTAAAATGTTTGGGGACCCCAAATTTTGTCGTTTAGGTGGGGGGGGGACTATGGTGGTTTTATGACTGCTTTGCATAGATATATAGTGATAAAGTGCTGCTATGACTGAAGCTGAACAGCCCGTTTTGGTTCTTGACAGTTTCGACCAACACCAGCAACTTTCCTCTATGAAGCTGTCTGATGGTGATGCCTCAGTTCTGTATAGTTGCTTCCAAAGCTGGTCATGAGCTAAGCTTTGTCCAGCTGGCACAATAGACCGCTCTGGCATGGGTTGGTGACATGTGTCCGATTTGGATCCCAGAGCCGGGCTGTGCCAGTTCCAGTGTCCTCCCGCCCATAACGTTTGGTCTTCTGCCGGAAGCATCTGTGTCAGCCTGAAGTCTCTTGGTTCTATGTGGTCGCTGAGCGGCGCTTCAAGTATATACGTCTGTGTATATATAATTGCATATTATATATTGCATTGTATATAATAATTCCCAGTGGGAGATGTCTGGCTTATCCCTTGGCATTTTGTTATGGGGGGGGCCCATTGATGAGGGCTCACCCAAAATGGGGGGCATATTTTTGGAAAATTTTTTGAATTTTTATGGGTTTTTGTGTAAAAACTGCTAAAGATCACAAAAATTATTAATTTTAAGTGGTTTTAGGGTAAATTATTGAAAATTTAGTTGAAAATCCGGCGACGCCGGTAAAATTTTTGAAAAATTAGGATAAAAAATTTGGCAATTTTTGGGGCAGTTTGGCAATTTGCGAACTTCACAAAAAATTAACTTTGTTTTGAGCTATACTGTACACTAGCGTAGATACGCCGCCCTCCCCGAAATAATGGCTTTGCCCCCCTGAAAAAATTGGGTAAAAGAAAATTTGACGGCCGCGCCGCGCGGAGCGCGGGCGTTTAACTGTATTAGAAACATACACAAATTCTACATTAATGCTTCAAATTAGCTCAACATTGATGCATTTTCTACACCATTAAAAAAATTTTCGCGCCTCCGGCGCGAATTTTGGCTATTTCTATTTTCAAAACTATTATTTTTCATTAAACATGCTAACGAATGTTTGTATAGGTTGCTTTGCAGTTTTAATGAATGAATGAATGAATGGTTGTGAGTATCCGCCCCCCTCATACGCAATTCATTATTTGTTTGTATGTAATATGTACGTACATACAAAGTCAATGCGATGAGGGGCCCACCTCTAGTATTTGTGCTTTCTGTTATTTGTGCTTACTGTTATCTGCGTTATTTCTAACATCACCAGCCTAATCATGGAATAATTGGTTGATATGATCAGAATACACAGCTCCTAATGGGAGCATCCTAATAGTTTCAGTTTTCAGACAGTAAACGCAGAAAATAGCAGATAAAGGTAGAAAATTTTGTTAGTCAATTGCTAAATCATTTATAAAAATTAAATGTTTCAATAGCGTTTAATAGCGAAATTTAAAAATTTCTCAACTTCTGGGAGGCTCCGCCCCCCAGACCCCCCTTTGCGACTTAGGGTAACGCTTTCAGTTGTAACAAGTGGAAAACATGAACCATAGAAGATTTTTGAATTAATAGGACAACTTGCAGTATAATACGCAGTGTGCATGTTACGCAAAACCAGAAAATTTTACCCCCCCCCCCGCAAAAGTCCTCGGTCAAAACCGCCCACCCTGAAATTTTTTTGTACCTTCGCTACTGCGTACATTCGTACATACAAACAGAAGCTCGGGATTAAATCATCATCCCAGGTTAATTCCAAGTTAAGGTTAGCACAATTGATCCAGGTAGTGACTTCATTTGGTTTTAGACGCTGATAACAACCCCAAATAACTAAGCCTAATTAAATTTTAATGGGGGAGGGAGATGAAAGTCCTTTGACTGGCTTGAAGAAGATTACTGTATTTGAATCGGGAAGCTTTTTTTAATGTTTGATTAGATTGTCACTAACAATTCGAAACCTCGCGTTGCCGATTTCGGACCATTTGCTCAGTTTCGTCAGAAATGACGCCACTGGCAAAAAACTGTCCAGAATTTACATTCTCGCTTATGCAGATCGTCTCTTCAATTACGTATATATATGTATCATGGGGGATCTCGGAGAGCCCCCCATAATATGAGCCAAAAAGGCACTTTGCGTGTTTTCAAAATGCTTAATTAGGCGTAACTAATTAGCGGTAAGGAATTAAGAGCTAATATTTACATTTTTGAAATCCCCAGGCCAAGAGCTTTCGAATGATACCAAACTTGCCCGGAAAAAATGAACTTTGAAAATTTTCATTTTTCAGACCTACTTTCTAGGTGGGGTTTTTTTCTCTGATGTTTCTCCTTTACGCTTTATGTCCCGTAACTCACCAAAGGATTTTTCACATGCCTTATGGGGGCGACCTTTACCTATTATTATCTTGTTGTTGAAACCATGAACCTGATCACTATTGATTATTTTGGCCCAATTCGGCCCCTAGCGATTTTTACAGACTGTCAAACATGGGCTCACGAACATTCGGACTTCGAACATTCGGTCCCAACACAGAAAATTGTCAAAAAGTCGTCTAAAATGGCATTTTTCGGCCATTTGGTGGTGCGCATATATAGTAAATCGGGGTCGCTGAACACGATGAGAGTATCCTCGTCGCTGTGCGGTGCTGCACTGCGGCGCTGCAGCCGCAGCACCGTGCAGCACGCCCTGTAACTTGAAATAGACAAGTTGAAACTGCCTGAAAGCCTGCCCTTATATAGTAAATCGGGGTCGCTGAACACGATGAGCATATCGCCGAAACCGACGGATGTGATCCTCGGGCTGCATGGCGCCCGTGGTTCCTCGCCCAGGGTCAAAGTTGGGAAACGTCGCTAAAAACGGCTATTTTTGGCCTTTTTGTGAAGCCATATATAGTAAATTGGGGTCGCTGAACACGATAGGCATGTTTGCTTCTCCGTGTGGTGCCGCTATTGCGCTGCACTGCGATGCGGCAGCCGCAGCGACGCTGCAGGTGCAGCACCGTGCAGCACGCCCTGTAACTTGAAATAGATAAGTTGAAACTGCCTGAAAGCTTGCCCTTATAGAGTAAATCGGGGTCGCTGAACACGATGAGAGTATCCTCGTCGCTGTGCGGTGCTGCACTGCGGCGCTGCAGCCGCAGCACCGTGCAGCACGCCCTGTAACTTGCAATAGACAAGTTCTAACTGCCTGAAAGCTTGCCCTTATATAGTAAATCGGGGTCGCTGAACACGATGAGAGTATCCTCGTCGCTGTGCGGTGCTGCTATCGTGCTGCGCTGCGGCGCTGCAGCCGCAGCACCGTGCAGCACGCCCTGTAACTAGAAATCGATAAGTTGAAACTGCCTGAAAGCTTGCCCTTGTATAGTAAATCGGGGTCGCTGAACACGATGAGAGTATCCTCGTCGCTGTGCGGTGCTGCACTGCGGCGCTGCAGCCGCAGCACAGTGCAGCACGCCCTGTAACTTGCAATAGACAAGTTCTAACTGCCTGAAAGCTTGCCCTTATATAGTAAATCGGGGTCGCTGAACACGATGAGAGTATCCTCGTCGGTGTGCGGTGCTGCGCTGCGGCGCTGCAGCCGCAGCACCGTGCAGCACGCCCTGTAACTTGCAATAGACAAGTTTTAACTGCCTGAAAGCTTGCGCTTATATAGTAAATCGGGGTCGCTGAACACGATGAGAGTATCCTCGTCGCTGTGCGGTGCTGTTATCGTGTTGCGCTGCGGCGCTGCAGCCGCAGCACCGTGCAGCACGCCTTGTAACTTGAAATAGATAAGTTGAAACTGCCTGAAAGTTTGCCCTTATATAGTAAATCGGGGGAGCTGAACACGATGAGAGTGTCCTCGTAGCTGTGCGATGCTGCGCTGCAGCGCTACAGCCGCAGCACCGTGTCAGCACGCCCTGTAACATGCAATAGTCAAGTTGCGGTAGCGACCCCTATAATATGAGTGAAAATGGTCGAATGACCGTGTAAAACAAGGCTGCGCAGAAGCTGCGCAGATTCCTGCGCAGATCCTGCGCAGATTATGTGCGCAAAAAATTGTACGTGTCGAGTTTAGTATGTGTGCGAAGTTTCATCCCCGTACCACTTTCCGTTAAAAAGTTACGCCAAAAATCGCTTACGAGAGTGATGTTTTTTTTTTTTTCCGGTTCTCCGCTTTGACGTCTGGTAAGGGGGTTTTGTAGCTTTAATAACAACAGATAGAAAAATTTTTGCCTATGAAAACCATATATATTCTTGGAGTACGCAACAAAAATAAGCCGATAGGCTAGTTTTTATGCCTCCCAGAGCCGGAAAAAATTTTTGACGGGGGGCCAAAGTCGGTCAAAACGCTAAAATGGCCAAAAAGTATGCTTCAATGTCACCTTAATAAGTCAGACTGGGCTATATATGGGGCAATACTGCCTATATGGCTAAATAGGACACATATCAGGGTCGTTCAATTGCTATATGATTTTCCTGCCGGGGGCGTAATTTTTGGGTACTGGCCTGCCAAAGTTGGTGAATTTTGGGTCCAACTTTGAACTTAGTTTTTTCGCTTATTTTGCGACCTGGAAGGCTCAAATCTTGTGTACAAAGGTTTTTGCGGACGGAGAATCGATTCCCGATATCAGTTTTTCTGCCCGACTGACCCAAGTTGCTGGGCTGGTTCCACTTTGCCGTCTGGAGGGTCATGTCGGCAACCGTTTCCTGGAGGTCCATACTAGGCTCTACTTGGCCTCTCAAAACTTTCTCTATAGGGGTTTTCTGGTGCGCCCAGCTCATTTCCGGTGTCCGTTTTGCCGTCCGACTTATCCATCTTGCTGGGCTGGTTCCACTTTGCCGTCTGGAGGGTCATGTCGGCAACCGTTTCCTGGAAGTCCATACTAGGCTCTACTTGGCCTCTCAAAACTTTCTCTATAGGGGTTTTCTGGTGCGCCCAGCTCATTTCCGGTGTCGGTTTTGCTGTACAACGCACCCATTTTGCTGGGCTGGCTCCACTTGACCGTCTGAGGTGTCAGGTCGGTAAGGGGTCAGGTGGTCCAAAATAAAATTTTTCAAAAGTGGTCAAATTTGGTACCAAATGAAAGCCCTAAGTGAGCTGAGCAACTTTTGTCATAGAATTGTATGCTCAAAGTGGTTGTAGGGTGGTGGGGGGGGGGGGGGTGGGGACTTAGGCGATTTTCGGTCAAAAATGAAATTTTTCAAAAGTGGTCAAATTTGGTACCAACTGAAAGCCCTAAGCGCGCTGACCAACTTTTGTCATAGAATCGCATGCTCAAAGTGGCTGTAGAGTGCTGTGGTGGGGTGGGGTGGGGACTTAGGCGATTTTCGGTCAAAAATGAAATTTTTCAAAAGTGGTCAAATTTGGTCCAACTGAAAGCCCTAAGCGCGCTGAGCAACTTTTGTCATAGAATTGCATGCTCAAAGTGGCTGTAGAGTGCTACGGTGGGGTGGGGTGGGGACTTAGGTGATTTTCGGTCAAAAATGAAATTTTTCAAAAGTGGTCAAATTTGGTACCAAATGAAAGCCCTAAGCGCGCTGAGCAACTTTTGTCATAGAATTGCATGCTCAAAGTGGCTGTAGACTGCTGTGGTGGGGTGGGGACGTAGGCGATTTTGGGTCAAATATGAAATTTTCCAAAAGTGGTCAAATTTGGTTCCAAATGAAAGCCCTAAGCGAGCTGAGCAACTTTTGTCATAGAACTGCATGCTCAAAGTGGCTGTAGAGTGCTGTGGTGGGGTGGGGTGGGGACTTAGGCGATTTTAGGTCAAAAATGAAATTTTTCAAAAGTGGTCAAATTTGGTTCCAAATGAAAGCCCTAAGCGAGCTGAGCGACTTTTGTCATAGAACTGCATGCTCAAAGTGGCTGTAGAGTGCTGTGGTGGGGTGGGGTGGGGACTTAGGCGATTTTAGGTCAAAAATGAAATTTTTCAAAAGTGGTCAAATTTGGTTCCAAATGAAAGCCCTAAGCGAGCTGAGCAACTTTTGTCATAGAACTGCATGCTCAAAGTGGCTGTAGAGTGCTGTGGTGGGGTGGGGTGGGGACTTAGGCGATTTTAGGTCAAAAATGAAATTTTTCAAAAGTGGTCAAATTTGGTTCCAAATGAAAGCCCTAAGCGAGCTGAGCGACTTTTGTCATAGAACTGCATGCTCAAAGTGGCTGTAGAGTGCTGTGGTGGGGTGGGGTGGGGACTTAGGCGATTTTCGGTCAAAAATGAAATTTTTCAAAAGTGGTCAAATTTGGTTGGTTGGTTGGTTCTTTTTTGCGCATACATATGTAAAAGAATGGAAAACAAGAACCAAAAATGCTCCTTCGTCGCATGTAAAATACATATGAGTACTCTCAGGCAGGTTGTACAAAAACGGAAACTAGCCTGTAAAATGCATATGAGTGGCGTTGAGGTTGTAAATTAAGGAAAACAAGTTGCAACGGCTTAACATATGAGCCTGTCCTACAACGAGGCTCATATTGGCGTCACAGTGCAGCCTTCTTAAAGATCATCAGGTCATCATATTAAGGAAAAAACGAATGAATAGACATAACATGTTAACATTGTGGCTTGAAAGAAATGGACAGAACGAAGTGAACTGCGACACCTCAAGTTGAACTGTACCTGCAAGCTGATGTTTCCCGAAACACCATGGCACCTACTATTTCCGGAAGCACTATAGTACAGTACACACCTACTGTATTCTCGGAACACTATGACACACACTACTCTCACATACGTAATGCTTTCCCCACATGGCTCTGAGTCAGAGCGCAAAGTGGCATGCCGTATAATGCGTATGCACAGTATAATGTCTTAGCGGCAAGATGTGTGAAGGACAATTTTGTAATGAAAAGCTTTATATACGTGCTATTTATATGAAGGTCAAATATCGACAAATTATATTCTGACATACGCCAATATGAGCCTCGTTGTAGGACAGGCTCATATGTTAAGCCGTTGCAACTTGTTTTCCTTAATTTACAACCTCAACGCCACTCATATGCATTTTACAGGCTAGTTTCCGTTTTTGTACAACCTGCCTGAGAGTACTCATATGTATTTTACATGCGACGAAGGAGCATTTTTGGTTCTTGTATAAAAAAAGGTAAAGGTGACCCCTGGAGAATATCTCCATCCCTGCTTCAGGGACAAGGGGTGCCGGTGCTCATCCCCGGATACACAGCCGTAGAGCCAGGAGTGTCACCTCAAATGATGACTACATCCGTGGAAGGGGGGCCGGCCCTTCAAGGCTTTACGCCCTACACGGACTCCTGTTACCTTCCCACAATAGTGGTACCCATTTACCGACCAATTAAGGATGGATAGCTGGGTTGGCTAGAGCTCACGGCGAACCGATATGTGCTTAGTCCCTTGCTCAAGGGGATTTGTGAAAGCTTTGTGGCAGCGGGGATTCGAACCTCGGACTATCGGATCCGAAGTCGAACGCCTTAACCACTCGGCCGGCACGGCACTATATACATCAAAATAAATACAGGGTATTTTTTACAGGGGGGGGGGGGGGGCCGGGGGGGCGGGTAGGCAGGGCGGGGTTTTCTCTACTGGCTTCAGAGAAAATGCGGTCACTGCTGTGGTTAATATACCATAAGGGTCGCGGCAGCGACCCCTATAATATGTGTGAAAAGTGGCTGGAGACAGTGTAAAATAAGCTGCGCACAAGCTGCGCAAAATCCTGCGCAGATCCTGCGCAGATTGTAGAGCACATTGTGTTTAGCTGGGTTTACTTTAGGCAAAAATAAGTGGGGGGGGCGCCCCCCCCCACTAGTGGGGGGGAGGTCGAAAAGTGGGGGGGGAATAAAAAGAGCCAAAAATGCTGAAAATGCTGTATAAATAGCCTGTTTTCCACATACACTCCTATAACTATGCTTAAAAGTGCTCAAAAATCAAGTTTTAGCACCAAAAAGGCGATTTTTCATCAAAAATTTCCGGCGATGCCGGAAAATTTTTGATAATTTTGACCAAAAATCCCTAAAATTAGGCATTTTCTGGGCACCCTATAGTGAGTGGGGGGGGAAGCCCAAAAAAGTGGGGGGGAACGAGTGGGGGGGAGGTGCTCGAGTGGGGGGGGACCCAAAAAGTGGGGGGGCGCCCCCCCGTATCACTTACCGTTAAAAAGTTGCGCCCCGGACCGGTCATGGCGGCGATGTTTTTTTCGGTTTCTCCTATTTGATGGTTGTATTGTACATAATGTTCGCCGCTTTCACGTTATCTGCAGCGGTGGGCCAACCTAAAGGGCTATAGGGTCTAGTAGTACCCTCTAAAGAATTTAAGAATCGCTACTTTTCTAGCGCCGCAGCTGCGCCACAGCGCCGCAGTGGCGCCGCAAAGTCGGCTCAGAGCGAAAAGTGACCATTTTTATGGTCGTCGCCACGGTTTTTTTGCGTAAAATATTGCGTATTTACGCAGTCGAGCTTAAAAATACGCAGTCAAAAACAAAAATACGCACCAAAAAATTCGGTAGTATTCGGTAGTACCGAAAAATTCGGTAGTAGGAATTTCTGGAGTGCTCTAAATTAATTTTTTGAAACAATTTACCGTAGTTTGGGCTCTGGCTTCTTCTGGGGGCTTCAGCCCCCCAGACCCCCCGGCATATCTCTTCGATTCTCCTTCCGTTTACAGTTGATTATACTTTCTACCTAAGCCCACGTTGTACCATGCGATGCTTTTCTTTCTATTTGATTTGATATAGTATATAAATTAAAATCTTATATATGTGTTCAGTCAAGGGAACAGTAACTCTATTTGTCTAACCAAATCTTGGCTTAACTGTTAAACTGTTCAAGGCAAAGAAGTCAAAGTTTTAAGAGCAAATTTACTCCGAAATTAAAAATTTTCTTCAACTTCTGGAGGGGCTGCGCCCCCCAGACCCCCTGCGTATTTATATATTTTTCGTCACCTAGTCATTCATACTCTTACACCACAGAGAGCACGCAATTTAGACTCGAGCTAAGATTCTTAACGTTGTTTAAAACTCTTAAAACCAGCATTAATTCGACGCTAAATGCGTTTATAGCTTTTATAACGTTGAGAAGCGATTTTTGTAATTTTACGCAGTCGAAATTAAAAATACGCACTCGAAAACAAAAATACGCAAAATTTACGCAGGTCCGATTTTCAAAAAAACCCTGGTCGTCGCTCAGGTCGAACGTTATCAGCTGGAGCTGGTTTCTTTCTATATTCAGAAATTACATATATTGAACTGACTAACGGTTCAGGTTGCGTAGCTTGGCTTCTCAAAACTTTGTCTATATGGGTTTTCTGTTGCGCCCAGCTCATTCCCGGTATCCGTTTTGCCGTCCGACGTACCTATTTTGCTGGGCTGTTTCTACTTTGCCGTCGGAAGGGTCAAGTCGGAAACCGGTTCCTGGATGTCCATAGGCTTTACCTGGAATCTCAAAACTTTGTCCTTAGGGGTTTTCTGGTGGGCCCAGCTCATTCCAGGTATCCGTTTTGCCTTCAAACGTACCTATTTTGCTGGCCTGGTTCCAGTTTGCTGTTCGAAAATAAAATTTTTCGCGAACAGAACAACTTTCGCCATGGAACCATCCACCAAAAGTTACGGTGTCGGATTTATGCCTTTACTTTCTCAACTCAGCTTTCTCAATTTAAAGTATAGACATAGGCCTAACACAGATATTATCCCCATTTGTGCGGAGCATTTTTGTTACTTTTATAGTTGCATGGGTGTATTCAGGGGTGAGGTTTTGGGGGTTGAAACCTCCTTGTTTTGGGTTATACGACGTAAAATTTTCTCAATACTTCATTACAAAAAGTGTAATTTTTTTGAAAACCCCCACCTTTTCGGTAAATGTTTTGCCAAAACCCCCTCCTTTTCAGAATCCTGGGTACGCCCCTGTGTAGCTGTATTATCCAAAACAAAACACAACCTCAATCTAGCTGCTGGTGGCCTCTGTGAAGCGTTCCCGTTTATCTCCTGTTATGTTGTATTTTTATTTTTGTCTTATGTTTTAGAAACGATTTATGTCCGACAGTGGTTGTGGTCCGTCGGGCGTTTCGACTGGCGGTTTGGCTGGGTGGATGACCCATCTGATGTCTTGGCTGATCCCTTGACTTTCCTCTACACGATGTTTGGAAACGTCTTTTTCACGGGTTCGCCGCGACCGACCAGTCACCACTGCGCCGGGGTTGGACCGGTCCGTGGTGCTCCTAAATCGGGCGCTGGGTTAGTTCTCTCTTATTCATTCGCTACTTCAGTCATTTTTGTCCTTTACGTTGATTGGCTGATTTCATAATACAGTCAGGCCTAGGGGCAGGGAGGCCTTTCATTCTTTGATTGAAGATGCGTATTGAGGATCGTATTGGCTCAGGAGGTTTTTGTCGCGGAAGCCCGCTATGAGGTCTTTATTGGGACTCTTGCTGGGGTTCATTTCTGCTGCACTGCTGGTGGCGGTCTGGGAAGGAGGACTGGCTTGAGTGAGTTCTCCGAAGGCGGCTGGAAGATCCAGAAGTGGGGGGGCGATAAAATTGGCTAACAATACTAAAAATACAGTATAAATAGCCTGTTTTTATACTGCTTTAACTAAGCTAAAAAGTGTTCAGAATTTATGTTTTAGCAAGACGATTTGTAAGCAACGCGACGCCGGAAATTTTTTGAAAATGTAGACCAAAAATCGTGAAAATTTGGCTACTTCTAGTCTAGGCACCCTAAGGTGAGTGGGGGGGGGGGGGGAGCCCAAAAATTTTAGGTGGGGGGTGCTGGAGGGGGGGGGGGGCAAAAAGTAAGGGTGCCCCCCTCCCCACTACAGTAAACCCAGCCTAGTAGACTGACTGCTGTACCGGGGAGCGGCCCCTGGTCTTGGTTTGTTGTTTGCTGACGGAGAGCCCTGGGGCCAGTTTCATAAAAATGTTCTCGAGTTCTCGTCTAGTAGCTAAACTACGCTGGAAGTTTTCGAGATCCGCAAGCCGCATTGAGAGTCACGCTGAAAAAGTTCTCGAGTTCTCGAGTCAAGTTCTCTGGTCGATTTCGACCAGAGAAAATTTCGCCAACTTTAGACTTACTCGAGGAATTTTTGAAAATCCTAATTTGTAAATTTTTTCTTCTTCTTTAACTTCTATAATTGACTCAATAAATCACCATAACATTTTCCGTAGATACTGTTACATATAATTTTTAGTGGAGAAGAGGTAGCTGTCACTGAAAACAGACTACTCGAGAACTTGAGAACTCGAGACAGTTTTTTATGAAACTGGCCCCCTGGTCTGTCACGAGCCTGGCTTAACTGACGGCCTACGTACTCTACCTCGTCCTTAACCGGCCGGTCAACACCAAAAATTGGACAAAAAAACAACTAAAACACTAGTTGCCAGGTTTATGTAAATTGTGTAATGTGTAGATTTTGCTGCATTTTCTTTCATTTTTTGTGTTAGATCGTCCGCTGGTGGTTCTTCTGGTTCTGGGTCAATCCGTCACGAGGCCAACATGGTTAGACTGAGAAATCGGTTGGATGAAACTCGACCTGACGAGGATACTGCTAATTGGAATGGAAATTCTACACAACATTTGTGATCGATCTGAAAAATTGATAAATTAATTGATATTGATTTTGTATGGACTTGATTTGAGAATATTGTAAATAGATGTATGTATGTATGTATGGTATTGCGTGAAGTAAAAAGATGGTACTCTGGCTATGGATTTTTTAGCTAGGCTTCGTTTAGTAAAAGTGTAGGCATAGGTTTTTGCTATTTTAGTTAGTATTGTTCTTGTCTCTTGGTTGAGTTTTTATTTAGATGCCCTGCAAATTATTCTACAATATTTAGTGAATTGTAGTTAGAGTAGTGCTGTGCACCGACCGGGCCTGTCCAGACCGTGTTGTCGACGTTCCGGCCGGTGACAAGCCGGCTGGTCACATACGGAGCGGGCGGACGCCCAGTGACTGTATTTGCATCTTATCGTCTTGGGGGGGGGCTACTACAGTGTTGCCCCGACTTCGTCCGATTGCGCAGACATAGAGCATGGGTGTGGGTAAAAATATTGGGTACTGGAATCTTAGTCGCCCTCCAGCCGTGTGCCACCGTTGCTTTTATGTGCCCGACCCCCCCACTTTTCACGGATATATATACCAACATAATTGATTAAAAGTTTCTGCTGACTGCTAGGCGCTAGCTTCGTGCCATTTGGCATTATGATTTGGAAATGTCCCCATTTGCAGAAAAATCCTACACATCTGCATCTAAGGGAAATTACTCTTCAAATTTTAAACTTTGCCAGCATTGTCGAATTGTCGAAACAGCTATTTTCAGTCTGTGGGATCCTGTGTAGAAGCTGCCTGCAGCCATAGAAGTCGCAGACCTCCACTAATCGAGCTGAAATTTTTGTGGGTGTATCTTAAAAATTTTGAATTTCAAAATGTTTAATTTTTCCGATTTTTGGGGTACCATTGCCTTAAAATAGTAATTTTGGCGATTTTTGAAGATTCAAATTGTCATAAAAAATGTTTGCAGTCGGCAGAATTTCCTACCATTTCACACGAATGAGTACACCTGTAGGGTCTCTGTATGGTAGTGTTGTTGACCGGCGGGGTGGAAAACGGGCGGCCGGCCAAGAGGTGCACTCGGACGGACGGCCGACCGGCCGCTTGGCCGTTTCAGGCCGGCCAGCCGGCCTTTGAACCGCCGGTAAACGGCCGGCCGGCCGCACTCATATTTTAGCGGTTTATCAAAATTTTCTCAGGAAGTCGGTTTTAAGTTTTGCTGATATATATACATTTTAAGGGCGGAAGCAAGGTGTCCAGCTATTTAAGTTAAAGGTTTCTGCATGCTATACTGACATTACAACTTCAGCAGGAATATGCTTACACTACGTCATGGCTCTAAAAAACTGAAAATCCAAAAACTTAAAAATTTAGTATTTATAAATTTTTAGGTTTTAATCTGTGTATGCATTTTTAGCTGTTCCGAATAGCAATTTACTATCTTAAGTATTTAGTGAAAATAGTTAATCAAATCTTAAATTCATTTTCCATACAGCTTTTCGTTAGCTCAGTATATACAAGCTTTCATGCTAAGCTTACAACTTTAGCTTACACAAAGCTACACTCTTAGAAATGTTCCAGTAGAAACTACAGGAATCACTTTTGTAGATGATAAATACAAAAGCTTTTGTAGAAAATACAGGTTATGTCATGTAATTTTTACAGGACATCGTTGGTAGTTTTTACCGGATATACCTTGATGGAATAGATAGATTGGAAACAAGTAGACCAGTATTCAATACAAGTGAATCCTGCAGTTTTCACTGGTTTACAGGTTTACTCTACAGGAAAGTACTCGATACGCTGACAACGCAAACTGAGTATATAAGGGCGACAGTGATCATAATTTTTATTGACTAAAATTTCTGAATTTTTCAAATTTTCAGTCTCAACACCCCGTAGGGGAATTTTTGTAACGGCTGCTTCCTGCCGAAAATATTTTGGGAGCGGCCACCCCCTACACCTGCCCCCCCCCTTTTTCGAAGTAACAGGTCGCTCCAGTAAAATTTACAGGGTTTGTCTTGTAAATACTACAGATTTGGTATCTGATTCAAGATTGCCCAAAAGTCGAACGAAACTATACAGGTTTCTTTAGTATTTTCTACAGGAAGCTCCTGTAATGAGAACTACAGGTTTCCTTTAGTATTTTTTACAGGAAACTCCTGTAATTTGTACTATTCGAGAGGTCGGTAAAAATACAAAAGTTACTTTTGTGGAAAATGCGGGAAGCTCCGCTAGTGACTGACCGCACAGGAGCACTTTTGTAGAAAACTACAGAAATTCCTGTAATTTCTAAAAGTCTTTTTAAGAGTGTAGTGAAATGCTGGATTGTAAAACGAACTTCAAATGCGTGCTCAGAATTTTTGAAAGCACCTTGAATCAATTCTTTTAAATCGATGAGCAAAAACAATTTTTGTAATGACGTTGCGCTTCCAGTTTAAGTTTCTAAAAATTTTAAAAAATTAAGTTATGCCCATTTACCATGAAACCTTTAAACCAGCAACAAGCGACAATATAAACTTAATTTCAATCGCGCAAACACGTCAATGAATGTTATTAATACAAGTGTCCCCAATTAAACTTTATCCTCCCCAAAAGGGTTGGGGGATAATTCATCCCAGACGAAATTAACGGGAATTATTCAAAATTAGTTTCCTTGTCCAGAGCTAAGAATTGTTCCAAATTTTTTCTATAAAGAGGAAATTGTCACAATTTTACTTAATTTATTATTTGAAGGATTGGACAGTACCTATAGAGGGTTGTCCCCGGGCCGTGTAGAGTGCTCCTGACCCTTGGCCGGGCCGGCCCGGTTTAGGCCCGTGCCCGGAAAATTTTGTGTTGGGCCCGGCCCACTACCGGGCCCGGGTTTAGAGGCCGGGCTCATCGGGGCTGCCGGGCTCACCGGGCCGGCCTGGCTCATCGTGCCTGTCGGGCTCAGTTTGCGAGTTTGGGACTTGCTGCGGCCGGGACTTCGAAGCCCCGGCTTAGTAGCGGGCCCGGGCTTCGAAGTCCGGGCCTGTCGCCTTGATCGGGGATTTAAAGCCGGGCCAAGGAGCGGGCCCGGGCCTTGGGACGGGCCTGGTAGCTGGCTCAGGGCTTTGATTGGGCTCCGCGCCTAGTAGCGGGCCCGGCCCGGTTGATAATTTAGGCCCGGGCCCGGTTCGGTCAATTTAGTATCGGAACAACCCTAAGTTCCTATGACAACATTCACATAGGGTCGGTTTATCTTCAGTAGTCAGAATTTCATTAGTTAGAATTTAGGTTTTTGAAATAATATAAGTTGAACTTTCATTTGTCAGAATTTCATAAGTCAGAATTTCATTAGTCAGAATTTCGGTTGTCAGAATTTTGTAAAAAAGCACTGTTCTTCCTTGTGCAAACTGTAGCAAGATAGCTGATCTTGATGATAATTTTATAAAATGATATCTAGTCGACACAAGTATATGTGTCTTGGCTGTACACACCAACAACGAGTAAACTTTCATTTCAAAAGGATTCCCCTTCCCCAACAACTGGGTACCCACATTTTGTAGACAGGAAATGAAGATAGGCAGTTTCGTTCGAATTCTAGAAGAATCAGAATGGCCAAGAGTACGTAATAATTGTTGGATTATGGTATGGTATGTCGAAAATCATCAATGTTCTTTTTGGGGAAGAGTTAAGAGCTACAAAAATAGTTGATTTTAGTTCTGCTCTTCTCTACTCTCCCCTACTTTATCGGGAAAGGCCCTAAGATTGTGCAGTAACGTGCGAGATTTTGAAGAAACTAGAAATATAAAATTCTGACTTACGAAATTCTGACTAATGAAATTCTGACAAATGAAAGTTCAACTTATATTATTTCAAATTTTAAATTCTGACTAATGAAATTCTGACTAATACGATTCTGACTGATGAAAGTAGACGAATTCGGGTCGAATTCGGGGGGGGGGGGCTTTTCCCAAAAAATTCTGAGGGGGATGGTACCCTGAACCAAAATTTTCGAGGAGGCTTGTAATCATTAAATAACGTTATTATATAGTAATCTAAATTAGCAGTTTTTAAAGAATTTCAAGAAAATTCTCAATTTTTATAAAGAATTTGGAAATTTCGATCGAGTTTTTTTGAAAAAATTAAGAAAGTTTAGTGAAAAAATGCGGCGGGGCCGGAAAATTTTCTGTATTTCGGTGCGAAAAACTATTTTCCCCTACCATTTCTATTTCTGCTTACTTTTTTCCTTACCCCTCGCCAGTAGGGGTTGTACTCTTTCCTGGCTGGGAGGAGTTTGCACTCCTCCCATACCACCCCGTTTCACCCATGGACAGTACATACATTGAAAATTTGAGCACAGAACGAAAATTTAACTTAAGTTTGGTTTTCTCCGTTTTCTACCGGTCCATTTGTCTGTTTCTGCGTTGTTCCTTTCACGGTCTATGTACCTAAGTATAATCAAGAATCGGGGAAACTCCTTTTTGAACTGTTCCTATGTAGCACGAGTCTATCTCAACGTGTGACTTTTCGCTCAATTTGTTCCAGGGAGTTACAGAGCCAGTCGTTCGTCACAAATTCTTCGACATTACATAGACAATTGTCATTCGATTTTACTTTGAGGTAGGATGAAATTGGTGCAAATTTTTATTTCCTTACCAGATAATGGCAGCAGCAGATAGATGGTGTCCTGAGGTCAGTAATAAAATTTGAACCGCGAGACATAATTACTTCGAAACATTTCTGGGACCGAAGAGTGTTACCAGACAAAGTTGAGATTGTTCTTGTTCATGAAGTGTTTGCTTATGAGAGAATGCAGAATGCAGGCAGAATTTTTAAGCAAAGATAGGCCAAAGTCAAATCCGAAATGTTGGTGTATGGAGGGTTAAGTCCCCCAAAAGTTGATGTCTATAATTGTATTTTCGCCTCATAATGGTCTTTGGATTTTAAGCAGGGGCGTATCCAGGATTTTGAAAAGGGCAACCAGCCAAAAAGGGGCTCTGGACCCTTGGACCCCCTCTCCCAGATTCGCCCCTGGTATAGAGGTAGATGGCCCTTGATCTCCCACCTTGGTTCGGTCTTAGTCATAGGTTAACGCGGGGGGGTCTGGGGGGGTCCAAGCCCCCCCCCCCAACACTGACAAAGTACAAGCCCTACCGCCGTCGGGGACAAGGGGTAACAAAAACATGGCCAACGGGTAGGCAAAAATAGCCGGAAAAAATTAGTTTTTACATTAAAATCTAAAAAAATTTCCGGCTTCGCCGGAATTTTTTAGCAATAAATGTTTAATTTTTCAGGAAAATCAAGCAAAATTTCGAAATTTTTTCAAAAAATTGAAGATTTCTTGCAAATTTAGATAAAAATTGCTAATTCTAATAAAATTAGCGTTAATGTTTCGAAAAATTTTACAAATTTATTATTGAGGTACAAGCCCCCTTGAAAATTGTGGTTCAAAGTACAAGCCCCCTCAAAATTCTCGGGGGACAAGCCCCCCCCAGGACCCGACCCTATGTTAATGTATGGTCTTAGTAATCACGGATCATCTTTGAGCCGTTATAAGTAATGAACAGCCAAGTCCGATTTATCCGCGCTTCGCCTCTGTCTTGCTTTCCTTCTCTGTGCTTCACTAATACTGAGAAGGGAACCGTATATATAATTGTAGCCAAGAGCAAAAGTACCGGAAGCAGAATTCCGATCGACCCTACTGTACCAAGAGTGCATAATGATAGAGTGTGTACCAAGCAACCCCCTCCTTCCACAAATCAGAACTTAGTAAACCAATCTCCCACTCCAGATTTTACTAAGATCTGATTTGTGGGGGTTCATTAGGTATATACACGTTTGTGGGGGTGGGCCTTTAGCGAGCCGAGTATGTATATACTTGCAGCTGACAACGGAGAGCCTGTCTGCTGCCTCACTCTTGTTAGCCCTTCTTCTTCTTGTTCTTCTTCCCCCTATTCCTGGACCATTGTGAAAGTGCATTCAATGTGGTTAGGAAGTTCAGAGCCTTCCCACATTCCGGAAGAAGGTCAGAATTAAGAGGACCTTCGATAAAATGTCCAGCCTGGCCTGTCTGCACTTCAATCAAAATATCAGCAAATATGTGTGTACTCTACATGTCCTTTTTGTTTAAATAAGATTTATAAACTGCTTTGTTTAGCCATGGCAGCTGACAATGTCTATTTTCCTTTGCCTGATTTGCCTGATCACATTCTGGTGGGCGTTTTCCATCACATGCCGTGGCGTCAAAGAGTTCTCCTGGAAAGAGTCTCCACTCGATTTCGGCGTCTCATCTTCCAATCCTATCGGGACGTCGAATTTCTCGCCGTTGGCGCCGCAGAGAATCCGAATTGGTCAGAAATTTCTGGTCCAATTGAATCCGTTGACTGCCGACTGGGTTGTGTCATGACTCGGTTTTCGGGTTTGCGAGAACTCTACTTGCTAAATCCGATAAGTGAATCCGTTTTGGCCAAACTAGGTGACGTTTTCCCTCATTTGCATACTTTGGCAGTTCATTTTACAGACTCTTCGAGTCCCCTCCCGATTGAGAAATTGCCTGCAAACATTTCGCTGAAACTGATGCACAATACTGTCTGCAGCGAATCTGTATCCAATCGGAACGAGTTGCAGGAAATTTCGAGCCAGCTATCACTTCGAGACAGTCGTCTTGATTTCTACTTTGGCGAATTTCAACTAACCAGCCACACTCTTAGACTATTCATTCCACAAAATTTACCTTATCTGGTGGCATTCCCAGTTCCTCTGGATCATGAAGGTTTCATTCCGGAAATGGAGAGTGCAATCTGCCATCTAAAATCTCTGATAATTCCGCGTTCTACGATTTCTTATCAGTCCCTGCTTTCCCTGAGTCGCCAGTGTCCGTTTTTGGAGGAATTGGCCTTTTCTGGGTTCCCCGATGGCAATCTTCCCAGCGACGAAGAGTGTGCCCGGTTGCGATTTCCTCAACTGAAGAGACTTACTGTCCGCCGAAGGATTTTGCTTGGAGTGTTGTTGCTCGCTTTGACGAGATTCGGAAATCTGGAGAAATTGAATCTGAGTGTTGCAGAAGATTTGGAATCGTTGAAGAAAGTACTGTCGCTGAATGCTAATCTTAAGAGATTTGGTCTGGACAGTTTCACTAGGCACGATAACAGTGGTTTGCAGGATTTTGTTGAAAACGCCCTTGGAGGTCTCGCTTTTCTTGAAGATGCCAGGATTCAACTTCGCAGTTTTTCGTGGAAACCAACGAGCTGGGATTCTTTGCCGTGGCCACGTCTTCGATCCTTCAGTCTCAACGGATATGATCCTAATTCTTCTTTTACCATACCTTCGGGTTCCGGTTTATCCTTTTCCCGTCTTCTCCACAGCATCACTTATCTCTCTTTTCACGGTGCCAATTTGGACTGTGATATTTATTGTCCCGTTTTGGTCCGACTCCGCCTAGAAATTGTGAAATTCCGAAATCCGGTTTCCGGAATTCGAGTTGGTTCAGCCTTCAGATCGCTCGAAATTTTGGATTCTATGACAGATCCAAAACGAATTTATTTGGATGGCGGAATTGTTCCAGACCTGTGTAATATCGAGCTATCTTTCATTCCTGACTTGGATGAGCTGCCGCTCCCTTTGTTTTGGAGTTACCTGGAATCTCTTCCTTCTTCGGAAACGCTTGTCCTTTATCTGGACATTTCAATGCTTCAGCATAATCCGGGATGCGATTCCTTTCCATCCGAGATAGGACGTAGAATTGGAGGATTGTACGGTTTGAAAACTATCAGATTCGGTTTTCCCTTGGACAGTCGCTACGTGGATATGCAGAAGTGCGTTCTTAAGAGTTTGGCTAATCAGAGATGCACTGCAGTGGAAGCGGGACAGCCTGTACCTCTCTTAGAGTACATATTTCCTGTTTCTGAGAGCTCTTCCGGTGGCCAAAAGTTTCTGAAATTGGATTCTGAAATGGAGAAGAATGCCAGAATGAAGGCTAAAATTGCTACTCCTGACTGGCTGTCTGATCATCCATTTTTTGAGTACAACTTTACCATGGCACCTTCCACGCCTGATAATTGTATCCTTGTTGAGGATGAGGATTGTTTCCTTTCTATGTAGTTTTGTCTGTGAGCATTTTAATGTTTTGGTGAAACAATGACTGACATATATTCAGGGAAAGATTTATGGTGATTGATGGGGAATGGCTCATCCGAATTGAGGACAAATTTTTTTGAAAAATTTTTATAATTCTACAGTTTATGTGCTTGAAAACTGGTAAGCCGGAAACCGCTAAAATAGCTTTGGTTCGACGACTATCATAGTGGACAGGCCTTAAAGACACCAGCGAAAATTTCGAAAAATTAAGGAAAAGATGGAAAAATTTAACAATTTGTCTGCTTATGAGGATATTTTGATTTGTCCTTTGGGGGAGGTCATCCATCTTGTGTGAGGAGGGAATCCTGCCGAAAATGACCCTCCCTCTCCAGAAGTATACCGGAATAATGAATCTTTACCTTATCTATCAGGTTGCGCGAGGTAGACACTAGTCCGGCGATGAAGGCGACTTTGTTATGGATACCCTAATTTCTACAGTTTAGACTTTCAAAATAGATATATACTGACTTCCGTGGTTCAAAAGTGATTTCCGAACTGTTAGCGGGTTTGCTGCCAACCAACGAGGTTAACCTGAAGCCAGTGGCGCACATGGAAAGCTGTCTAAAATAGGGAGACAAAAGTGCTACTGAGCTTGAATTTTAGTATACCAGAACTGACAATGCCATGACTTTGACGGTATAAGTGTATATCGATGCTCTTGATGCGGATTTGCTGTGAATACTTCGGCATTTGTTTTAAGATTTTGGTTCTATGGCTGCCGTAGTGGACAGGCCTTAAAAACACCAGGGAAAATTTTCTGAAATTTAAGGAAAAGATGGAAAAATTTAACAATTTATCTGCTTGCGGAGGATATTTTGAAACGTTTGGGGGGCAGGGGGCAGGTCAAAAAATTCAAAAATGTATATAGCTTCTTCGCCGGAATTGTTCGTTTAAAATCGTTGTTTTGGTACTAAAACTGAATCTTATAATACTTTATAGGGATCTCTTTAACTATTTCCCCTCCAACTCGTTTATGAGCTTTATGTTGAACCCACTTAGTTTGCACTTAACTCAAAAGTTACTACCAGACTCCCCGATTTAGCAAAGATAGATTTGTGTATTTATGTGGCTACTTATATAATGGTTTATCTGTGTATGCAGTATGATGTTAGTATGTCGGTGTCACGGTGAAATTTTTCCTCCTAGAAATTGTCCCCCGGGAAAATTTCACCGCTGAAATTCCCCCCTCCCCAGAAAAATATCACCGGTGAAATGTTTCCGGGGAAAATATTTCACCATTCAGCTATAATTAAACTTTTAACAGCAATTTTCGACTTTCCAACTAATTTCTTCTTTCAGAATGTTGTCTTATCAATTGAATCGAAGTTTAGTTGTTGCCCAACGCAATTTGCAATATGTTTATGAAGTTATTTCATAAGGACAAAGCGTCATCTCCTAATATATAAATACTAAAATTATGAAAACCAAGACTAATGGAGATTTGCCCTGAATTCTTCGGTTTAAGAGCTGCAAACAACAGTTTTTTAGTAGTCACCGTTATAATAGTGAAATATTCAATGGATTCACTGGATCATCATTTTATTATACCTATTTGACTTTCTCGTGCTCCCCTGTATACTTATTTGCGGTTTTGAATTTTGAAATTCAAAAACTCAGGCTGATCAAAAACGGAGAAATAGAAAAAAATTAAAATTGAACTATAATTGAAGTTTAGCTAATTCTCTTGTCCCCAAATTTTCAAGAAGTTTTTGCCCCTCGGCCCCCCGACGTCGAGAATTTTTTGAAAATTGTGTAAATTTTGGTCTGAAATCCTTCAAACCTTTTACTTTTCGACAGTTGATTTTATTCCAGTCAATTCCAGAATTTGGAAACGTAATGTCATAGAATAATTTGCTTATACAGTCCCTAATGACACCGTTGCTTAGAATAATGAAGGCTACACGAAAACTAATGCTCAGACGAAAACAAACAGAAGTAAAAACATAAATATATGTAGCGAATATTTGCGCCGAAGGCGCAAAATTTTTTGGAAAAACTTAAAAATTAGGCTTAAAATTAAAAAATTCGCTCCTTCAGGTGAAAATGTGAGTGTGCTTTTTAGTGTTTTTTTTAAATTTTGTGTGTTTTTAAAAAAAGTGTGCGAAAACACAATAAAAAACACAAAAAACAGTGCTTATGGAAAATTCTCAGAAAACAGTGCATAAAACATAGTAGAGCAATTAAAACAATTAAAATCATTTTAGCACGTTTAACTCAATTTAAGGTAAGGACAGTCTATTTTGACCGATTTTTGACCATCTCTGATTTTGCTCATTTTCATTTTGTGGATTTTTTGGATTTTATTTCATTTAATGGATCTCTTACTGTACCACTATCAAGCGTGTAATGTGTTTAGCTGCAACCTTTCAGCAACTTTTTACTAGCAGCAGCCGAACTTTAGCTTAACTGTTAAACACATCTACATATGTGCTTGTGTAGGCACAGTAGGTAATAAGGGCAAAGAAAGCGCATACTGTATCAAGGAAAATACGCATTTAAACAGGCTTTACAATTTTGAGAAGCCTCAGTAAAGAGAGTTAAAATTTTTAATTCTTCTTGGATTTGTGAAGAGTTAAAATTTATAGACTACCCTTAAATTGAGTTAAACGAGCTACAAGGTTTAATCTTAACTCTGCTGTACTATTTGGTACTATGCTCTATTCACTCTTTCCTGAGCATTTCCAGAAGTATATATAGTTTACTGGTCGTTTGCTCACTCATTTCTGTGTTCGTTAGGTTTTTGTTGTTAAATTTGGTTAATTTAATGAAGTTTCTGATGAGCCTGAATTAATGAATTTCTGAAATCGAAACTGCAAATAAGTATACAAGGGAGCACGAGAAAGATCACATAGGTTGAATACAGTAATGAGCAAGTGCAGCCATTGAATATTTCTCATTGAACAATAACGGCTTTGACGGATGGGGGGAAGAGATGGGGCTTTGACCAGTAGCGTAGGTACAAAAAATTTTCAGGGGGGGCGATTTTGACCGAAGACTTTTGAGGGGGGCGGGGGTAAAGTTTTCTGTTTTTTCGTAGCAATTACATGCACATTGCGTATTATATATACTGCTAGTTGGTTAATTAACTTAAAAGTCTTCTACGGTTCATGTTTTCGACTTGTTAAAACTGAAAGCGATAACCTAAGTCCCAAACGATGGGGTCTGGGGGCGGAGTCCCCCAGAAGTTGAGAAAATTTTAAATTTCGCCATTAAACGCTGTTGAAACTTTTAATTCTTTATAAATGATTTATCAATTGACTAACAACATTTTGTACCTTTATTTGCTATTTTCTACGTTTACTGTCTTGTCCGAAAACTGAAACTATTAGGATGCTCCTATTAAGAACTGCGTATTCTCTCTGATCATATTAACCAATTATGCCAAGGCTGATGATGTTGGGAATAAAACAGATAACAGCAAAACTGCAAAGCAACTTATACGTATATAAAAACATTTGTTAGCATGCTTAATAAAAAATAATAATTTTGATAATCTAAATAGCCAAAATTCGCGCCGGAGGTGCGAACATTTTTTAATAGTGTTGAAAATGCATCAATGTTGAGCTCATTTAATGCATTAATATATAATTTGTGTATGTTCCAATAAAGTTAAATGCCCGCGCCCCGCGCGGGCGTAATATTTTTCTTTTGCCCAATTGTTTCAGGGGGGCAAAGCCGTTATGTCGGGGAGGGCGGCCGCACCCCCCCCCGCCCCCCGTATCTACGCTAGTGGCTTTAACCTTATGAAATAACTTCATAAAAATATTGTTAATTGTGTTGGGCAACAACTAAAATTCGATTCAGTTGATAAGACAATATTCTGAAAAAGAAAATTGCCGTTAAAATATAAAATACAGCTGAACGGTGATTTTTTCCAAGGGGAAAGATTTCACCTATGGTATTCTTCCGAGGAGAAGAATTTCACCGGTGAAATTTTTCCGCGGGGAAAAAATTCCTGGGGGAAAAATTTCACCGTGGCACCGGCAAGAAATTTTTGATTGAAAAAGAACTTCCAATTATATACTAAAGTTAACCAATCATCTTGCTTATTTTTACTAGTGGGGGCACCTGACCCGCACAACACAGATATTTGCTAAATGTTGCCGTTTTAATCTTTATTTAGTGAAAATTCCTCTGGCTCGCCTATATTTTCATCGTTGTTTTCACTATTTTAGCTGAAAACACCTAATTTCAGTATCTGCATTGCTACCTTTGGCAGTTTCTGCCCTTATAGACGTCAGGATTGCAAGCATTTGCTCTCCTCATGAAGCCCCCCGCATAAATGTGATTGTCTGTAGAATATGAAAGTACAAAAGTGTCGTTGAAGTTGGATTTTAATGCGTATATACGTGAACTGACCATGTCAATGCGTAATGATTTGTCAACTGTGGATTCATCAATACTCTCTTTAGGATTTTTTTGTGCATGTAGATCTTGTATAAAATAAGTCAGTCGTTGAGGTACTTTGTAGTATTCAGGGTCGTGTTTATTTGTGCAAATGTGTAATCTCCTGTTTTGGTTGCTGCTTTTTCATGTATGCTTGCTTTGGTTTTTTTCTAATAAATTTTCTGCTGTTCAGTGCTTTTAAGACTTAAGAGACCCTAGGTGTTTGGTTACAACGTTTAGTATTCTGGCAATATATTAGAAGCTGTACTGGTTCCGTTGAATCAGATCAGTGATCGATAGTCTGGGAGATTTTCGTGGTCGTGCCCAGTCTTGTGGCGAATAACGAATGTCCAGAAATTTTGCGATTTGAGAGAAGTCCCAGATATGAGCTAAAAAATGAAAACTTCCCTGGCCAGATCACAGCTGAAAAGTAGGACTAAGGAGAAGCTTAGGCGGACGTGTGGCTCAGTTGGTTAGATTGTCGGCGTGCTGAGCAGGAGACCGTGGGTTCGACTCCCGCTCGGAACCAGATTTTTTCGGGTGCTTGGTGGTGTACAACTGTCTTTCATTCTTTAATTAGGAGAAAAAATGTTTGAACTAAAGTTTTTACATGGCGGATATCAATATGAACAAATTCCGATAGGTAATAACATATTGACAGTGGTTGTGGATTACCGATACACTGTTGAGAGCCGCCGTGTTGTCCATGCAAAAGGTCGAAAACCTTGTGGAAGACTAAGATTCAGCGAAAACTACCCAATTTAATGTGAAAGGTAAAGATTGTTTAGAATTGTACAGAAACCCTTTTCTATTCCTCCTATGCGTTTACTAGGGATTTGCGGGGAATTTTCAAGAAAGAGTGAGTAGAGTTGAATTAACTCGTTTAACTCCAATCTAGCTTGGTTATATATATCTAACTTAGTTTTGCTCATCTAACACCGATTAACTCTTCAAAGTGGTATCTTCCTTTATACATAGACGGGCTATATACGTTGTCTCCCTACTTTGACGTTTGTATCGTTGATTAACGTTGGGCGAGACCAAAATTTATCAGGAACAAGGTGACATCGAAAGTTGGTTGGTCGGTGGTGTCGCTTGAATTTTTGAGGTGAAAGAAAGATGAACATCATCATCACACTGAGAACAGATTCGTACATATAAAAAAATCAGAAAAACAGTCCCAGATTCGTAGTTACGTATACCACAAGTCTATTCAGTGGTCTCGGTCTGGACAATGTTTTGTAATTACTAGAGATGCACCGGGGCCGCCATTACCTGGGCCGGGGCCTGGAAATTGTGGGTCCAAATCGAAAATTTTCAAAAATTTTCTTGAAAATTTTAATTTTGCAATATTTTCTGGTATACAAACGTTATATTGCTGTTTTCATTCAAATCCGTGACAAAGCAAACAATTTTTAGCAATTTTTGACTTTCAAAATTTCAAAATTTTGGTCGAAAAATGTCAAAAACTAACAAAATTTTCCAATTTTTGGCCCCAGTTCGGACCGGGGCCTGACCACCGGGGCCGGGGCCGGGGCCTGACTACCCTAGTTTTATACGAACTTTTGAGATTTTTTAACAGATTGCAGAAACCTACCATAAAGCTTTTTATCTTTAGAGGGCCGAGTGGGGAGGGGGCGAGGCTCGATTGGGGGAGTCAGCAACTGGCCTGAACCAAGCCATTGTCCGGGAATGGGCTCCTTCAATTCCTTATTAAAGCTTTTCCATGTCGGATGATGACATGTTTAGGTATGCAGTTCGATCAGAAATTAAAATTTGACGTCAATCGCTTAGGTTTTTCATGAATCTGTGCATAGTTTACATACGCCGGCCTTAATTTGAACACGAAATGAAAATGGTCTCTGCCGATTTCTGGAAATAGGCAATACAGTTATGCTCATTTCTTGAATTGGGCAAGACGCTTGCGTACTTCTAAAAATGAGCGAAATATTGCCGACTTTTAGAATTCGGCAAGGCTTTTGCCGATTTCTAGAAATGAACAAAATTGCTTGCCGATTTCTAGAAATTGGCAAATTCGGAAATTAAGCACGACTTGTACATTAGCAAGTACACTGATTAGTGAGCGGGTCTTGTCCCAGTTTTGGTCAAAATTTTACTTTCCGTTGTACGTACATCGTATACATCCAAATCTAGGTGAGGGGCAGACCGCTGACAGAGCCCTATGGTTTACCAGAAAGTCAAAAATTCAGGACCAAATTTATATTTAGCGATTAGACGCCAGTTATCCGAGTATTTGAAAAATGTTTCGAACTGGTATATACTACATTTTAGCAATTTTTCGGTAGAATGTTTGGCTATTTTATTAAATTTGTCTTCTCTGGCCTTGCCCCCTGTCCCTTGGCTCTGAATTTTCTATCCCCTCCGAATTTCCAATTTTCTGAGGGGACCCGGATCTCCAGAAACGAAATTGAAAAACCAAAAATTCGTTTGTTTTTGAAACATTTTTGGAAACTCTATCAAATAGTCTAGATTTATTGTTTACAGTGTAAACGTATAAAATCTTAAATTCGTTAATATTCGCTAATTTCTGGGGATCTTTTCAGGATAAACCCCCCCCAGGCCCAGATTCCGCAAAACTTGACCAAATGAGCTGAAATTTGGTATGGGTATGTTTTCGACCACGCTGAGTTCAAATATCGCAAAATTTTTCGATTTCGCGAAATTCGATTGTTTTCGATTCGTAAGGGGGGACCAAGGGGAACCGAAAAATTTTTTGTCTTCGATTTTGCTGAAAAGTTGCATTCCGGTGCTTTCGAGGTTGCAGAAAACGAATCTGAAATCCGTTTTTCGTTTCAGCTTTTCGTTAGCTCAGTATAAGCTTTCAGCTTAAGCTTAAAACTTTAGCTTATACTGAGCTAACGAAAAGCTGAATCGAAAATCGGATTTCAGATTCGTGTTCTGCGACCTCGAAAGCACCAGAATACAACTTTTCAGCTAAACCGAAGACAAAAAATTTTCGGTTCCCCTTGGTCCCCCCTTACGAATCGAAAAAATCTAATTTCGCGATATCGAAAAATTTTGCGATATTTGAACTCAACGTGGTCGAAAACATACCCATCCCAAATTTCAGCCCATTTGGTCAAGTTTTGCGGAATCTGGGCCTGGGGGGGTTATCCTGAAAAGATCCATTTCTGGCACTTCAAAAACTGTTTGAAGAACCATCCTGGCTATCGGAGAAAACGGAAAGATATATACGGTAAGAAAAACGAGAGAAGGTTATTTTGGCCGGTAGAATAATTTTTCTTAGCCCAACGCTGCTTGCTAGAAGTTTAGCGTTACTTTACGTCCTGCCGCCCTTCTGCTCCAACCTTGTCTACCACCAATGGAACCAACGGGTCACCGAGTCAAGCCTAAGTGGCCCGGTTCCATCACAGGTGTCTACTGAGTGATAAAGATTGCAGTCTATATTGGTATTGATTGTGGAGGGAGGACCCTAAAATGCCCGCGTTCCCGTCCCATTAGAATTCTCATTTACTAAGCCGTCTCTGCCTCAGAGCTGGAAGTGGGTCACGGGTACCCGCGGGTCGGGTAGGGTGTGGGTCAACACGAGTGACCCGCGGGTTAAAAGTGGGTCAAAAGTGGGTCAGTTGAGATTGCAAAATTCATGTTTTAACACTGAAATTTCAAAAATTTTTCGGCTTCGCCGAATTCTAGTGTTGTCTGATTTTTGTTTTTCCGTAAGATCTGGCCAAAATTATCACAGCTTCCGCAAGTTGATGCCTATATTTTGAAAAATGACAGCGTTTAACATGTAGCATTGCCATGATTTCTGTAAACAGACGATACATAGCAAAAGTATCTGCAGGAGTAGTATAGGGCGGCCGTTTCGACCCCCACTCCCGGGAGTAAATGACCTTTTGACCTTTCCCTGGGGTTGTGTATGTATATCCGGTTGACCGTTGTACTTTACCTTCCACCCTTTGACCTTTTGGCCTTTCACAATTACGTCATCAATTACGCAACTTTCATTCCCTTCCTTTCCGTCCCTCTGAGTTCTTCCCCCGGGGCTTGGGACCCGGCGTCGGCCCATTACCGGACTCCTACCTACCTACCTAATCTATATACAGTACCTAACTTACCTAACCTAATCTATATACAATACCTAATCTACCTACCTAACCTAATCTAACCTAGTCCGGCGCATGCAATGTTTTTGTATTTTTATGTTTTATTGTTTTTTATTTTCCATAGACAATATACAACAAATATATACAGCTATTTACAGTTAGCCCTTAAGAGGACTGTTGGGATAAACAAGTACAACAATTCTATATATCTAAGGGAATAGTTGTCACCCCATCGGCTAGCACTTTTCTTTTAGGGTAGAGGTAGGGAAGGGCGTCTTTAGTTTGGAAGTATTTCACCATATCCCCATCTACCATTCTAAGACCCCTATTTTCTCCAGATTTTGTATTTCCTGTTTCTAAAACTTCTTTGAAATCTTCGGAGTCATACTTATTTAGGGCTTTGCTTACACCTTTATGGGAGACTTTATTCGTCTTTCCCCAAGCTAGGTAAGTCTTACTACAGAGGGCAATTATGCCGTCCCCGGTCCATTCCTCTTTAAACAGACCAGGTACTCTTTTCTGGCTAGGGTCTTGAACAAAAAAATCTTTAAGGGCCTTTTGCCAGCTACTCTCATTTCTAATAGGGACACAATCACTTAAATTTTTGGAAGAGCAGGCGAAATAGAGGGAGTCGGTGTCCATTTGACACAATTGGAAGGTTTCGGGCCACAAATTGGGTTTCAGGCAGTCATAGTAGAATTGTAGCATCCTAAGTTTGGCGTACTGATAGACGAAAAATCCCACTAATTCTGGTAACCTATAAACAACTTTTGATTTAGCCGACTGAACTTCATATACCCCATTTCCCAGATCGTCTAACCTTCGAAATCTCCACCCGTTTACCTCCCTGCTGGCTCCTGACCTTTGACAATATTTTACATCCTGGTGCTTTTCTAAGTTTGTAATAGTCCGACCATAGTAAGAATTTCCCAAAAGCTTAAACATTTCCAAAGAAAGAACATTTCGCAGAGATGACTCTTATATTCAAAAATGTAGAAATTTCTAAGGAAGACATCGGGGATCACATGTAGAACTTTCTGCGTGATTTGGAATGGATCTTATGAAATAACCTAGAAGGGGTTCAATTAGCTACTTTGGAAAGAAAAATACTTCTAGCGTGCCAATCTCTAATTAAATGGTATTTAAAACATGGCCTCCAAAATTACTAAGATTTATCAGGCAATTGAGTTCAAACCTAAAGCTTGTTTCAAAGAACTGTGAAGTTACTACTCACCGATCTGCAGCCGATTCCGATCCTGATTTTGGCACTTAAAGGGGAAATGTTTAAGCTTTTGGGAAATTCTTACTATGGTCGGACTATTACAAACTTAGAAAAGCACCAGGATGTAAAATATTGTCAAAGGTCAGGAGCCAGCAGGGAGGTAAACGGGTGGAGATTTCGAAGGTTAGACGATCTGGGAAATGGGGTATATGAAGTTCAGTCGGCTA
>JASAND010017377.1:0-16519 GCA_030248195.1 Trissonchulus latispiculum | reverse complement strand
TGCCGAAACAAAATGTTTAAATTTTTGCACCCACCCTCCACAATTCTTTTCAGCCGGCGCGACAAAATACAAATACATATCACAAAAATAGTAATAAAACTAAACCTAACACAATTATATACAGTTTACGATTATACAATAAGAAAGCAATTTTTCAGAGTCAGCCGGTATCAGTCTGTCCAGGTAGTCTCCAAAACTTGTCTCTTCCCACAAATCTACCGTTGACCACATCAACAAATTTACCGCTTGACCACAATCCTGCAATAAATAAATAAAGATATATATATATATATATATATATATATAAAAATGTGGACACACTTCAAATACCAAGCAAATAGAAAGAAAGAACAGTGTAGAAACGCAATAGCTTCACGTGGAGCCCAACAAAGCCTCGTTTAATCCAACGGTCAACGATCGGAGCAAGAAAATGCAAGCTCGTAAATAATCTTAAACCTGATCAATACCTGTTTCTAAGAGACCAAAATCAGATGTTCACATGGACACAACCAACCGGATTTATTCTCTCCTGCACAACCGAAAACTAAAAAGATCAAAACAAAGACTAAAACCATTAAATAAGCTAAGAAAACTACTACTAAGTTAATTAGTTAGAGTTAAAATTTTCAACTAACTTTAACTCTTAATACTGCCCGCGATTTAAAATTAACTGTTTCGTTTAACGTAGGCCATGAAAAGGATTGACTTAATTTAAAAGTTCTAATTTACTCACTGCCCGAAAAAGCCCTATTTTCATCTCACAAGACCACAACCAATACCCAAAGCAATGTGTGAGTCTATAACTAAAAACTAACCTCCTTCACAGATTCTTTGATATGCCAGCCCCATCCCTGGTTTGCGCGATGGTAGGGTTAATCAATCCTCCTCCTCCAACTGCACCTTCACTAACTGCAGTGCACGCAGTCCATCTCGATGGTCAACCTATAAGCATTATATATAAACAGGAAGCCGACATATACCGAAATTCCATATAATGTAAACTGTTAATAGTACAGCCACAACACCAAATTCAGGTTTTTCATTCTTCTAATTAATAGATAACAGTATTGCGGACTCAAAAACCGAATTTCCCCAGTCCCTCTCCCGAATATCCACCCCAAACATTTTTGTCTAGTGAAAAGAGAGAAAATAAAGCGAGGATCAGTGTGAAATAGATGAAAACTAACCTCCTTCAGAGATCCTGTCAGGGTGTTTGTAACGCCCACATTAACAATGATTTGCGGGATGCAGTTGATCCCTCCTCCTCCTATCGCACTTTCACCTAAGTGCACGTCACGCAGTTCATTTTGATGCCCAACCTATAAGCATTATAAACAGAAGGCATATACCTAAATTACGTATACTGTAAACTTCTAATTCTAATTCTTCTAAACAGCCGCAACACCAAATTCAGGTTTCAAAACAGACGACTAGCCTTATTAAGGCTGAACTCAGCTTAACCCTGAAACCACGATATCCAGGACGTCTGATCCCTGGATACTAAGGAAGTGCTACAATTTTAAATAATTATTACATTATTATTAAATAAATAATTATTATTAAATGTAGGCAAGCTAACCTGTTCAGATACAGTCCACATCATGATCATACATAACGCAGCGATAAGGCACAGCCCCGGGAAAACCTTAAAAAACAAAACTTCATAATATTAAAATTACAAAAATTCTGTTTTAATCCTTTTAGAGCTTGTCCTGTCCACACAAGTAGTCTCCAAAATATTGCACTTTAAGGAAATATTACTCAGCTGGCTTTTTCCTAAGGGGGGGGGCTGGTGGCGGGCCCCAGAAATCGGCTCCCCCTAGAGCTGGGTCGTCCCCCCCCAGAATCCGCTCCCTCTAGGATCAGGGCCCCCAGACTCCAGAAGTCAATACGAAAATAGGTTTTTACGGTGTATTTTCAAACTTTTTCCAGCTTCACCGGATTTTATGACCTTTTTTTGGTATTTTTAGCTTAACAGGAAAACCAGCAATGGTTTAGGTATTTATAGAAGAATTTTCCCCGCCCAGAAATCGATCCCCCAGACCAGGGGGTGTGCCGTCCCCCAGACTTCTCCCCCTCCCAGAAATTTTTGACTAGGAAAAAGCCAGCCCAGTGCAACAACGAACAAATCAACTCGGCATTTAGGTTTAGCCAAAACATTTCCTAAATACAAACTGAGTGCTAAGAAACCGCTGCGGACCGGCCTGACCTCCATTCTGTTGACGCTTTTTTGACTCAATCATATTGCCAACATTAAACTGGACTTAAGGAGGGGGGTCACTTTTTTGCCGATTTTTCGACCATCTCCGATTTTGCTCATTTTCACATATTTTGTAGTCCCCATGGGTCCGCGAAACAAGACAAGAGCGTTTTGCAAAATATTGCTTCTATCGTTCTGTACATGCCCTCAAAGGTGATCTCGACATGTGTTAAACATAGGAAAATGAAAAAGTTAGGTTAAAAAGTTTGTGGCAGAAAAATTTTTTGCTGTATAAAAGTCAGAACTCTGAAACCTTTTCAGAACCATTAAGGACATATTGTAGAGTGCAGCTATCTCCTCTGAAACGATTCTGTTCAGTTTTGGATTTTTGGCGAATTTTTAAAGTCAGAATTTTGGAAAATCGCCCATTTTTGGACCATGAAAAACAGGACCTACGGTACTCTTTTGATTGTCCTGAACGATTGGCAAAAGTTTCAGAAACGGCCAATAGATAGCTGCACTCTACGCTTAAAACCACGTCTTATGAAAGTACTCCCATGTTTCTATCATCTACAGTAAGCTCAAAAAACTTGCCACAAAAACAGCAAATTTTGCTAAAAATGGCCATTTTCCAAAATTTCACATTCTTTTGATAATTTCTCACTTATTATGTGGTAAAAAAACACCAAACTTGGCAGATTAATTAATATATCTATGTCTGTCACATAATGTGGCCAAAACAAATGTGTCAATATTGAACATGCTGCTGTGGCGGCACCTTTGATCTTCAGAGGTGAAAAATGTCAATTTTAAAATGTTTCCAAATATAGACAAAATGGGTATCAATCGATAGCTAATGGAACGAGGAGCAACTTTTCTCATACAACCATGGGTCTAAAATCTTGTCTGTGCAAGATAAAACGAGTTAAAGTTATACTGGGCAATCCTGCAAGGTTAGGTCAGTGCAGCACTCAAGCATGCTTTATGAACGCCTGGATAGCTGGCCTTGAGCCACGTCTGCACTTAAATATTACCTTAGTACAGGCTTTAATTTGGTGTATCGGTTAACCCTGTTTCGGTCGCGTTTGGTCTCCACCTGACCTTGCAGGGCTCATCACCGGAATTTTCAAGTTTTCCGGCTTTGAACCTGAATAACTCTGTCACAGTTTGATTTCGAACGCTAATAGTCTAAGTTATTTTTGAGAACATATGGGGGCATATTATGTGTGAAAATGAGCGAAATCCATGACTATAGATTTTAGACCAAAGTGACCCCCCCCTTAATCTAGCAATTCTCTCCTGTCCACACAAGTAGTCTCCAAAATATTGCACTTTAAGGAAATATTACTCAGCTGGCTTTTTCCTAAAGGGGGGGGGGCTGGTGGCGGGCCCCAGAAATCGGCTCCCCCTAGAGCTGGGTCGTCCCCCCGAGAATCCGCTCCCTCTAGGATCAGGGCCCCCAGACTCCAGAAGTCAATACGAAAATAGGTTTTTACGGTGTATTTTCAAAATTTTTCCAGCTTCACCGGATTTTATGACCTTTTTTTGGTATTTTTAGCTTAACAGGAAAACCAGCAATGGTTTAGGTATTTATAGAAGAATTTTCCCCGCCCAGAAATCGATCCCCCAGACCAGGGGGTGTGCCGTCCCCCAGACTTCTCCCCCTCCCAGAAATTTTTGACTAGGAAAAAGCCAGCCCAGTGCAACAACGAACAAATCAACTCGGCATTTAGGTTTAGCCAAAACATTTCCTAAATACAAACTGAGTGCTAAGAAACCGCTGCGGACCGGCCTGACCTCCATTCTGTTGACGCTTTTTTGACTCAATCATATTGCCAACATTAAACTGGACTTAATCTAGCAATTCATTCTTCGAAAAGCTTTGGCCCCTCCCCAGAAAGTATTAACGAGTTTTTTTGACAAAATTTTTGAAAACTTTTTTTCTTTGTTCTGTGCCAAAATGAATTGCCAAAAGGGACATATAGTTACGTAGAGGTGTTGTAATTTTCGCCAGGGGAAAATTTTTAGGACTGTTCTGAAATAGACACCCATCCCCCCTCTAGAGCAAGTCCAGTTGAACGCAACAAAACACTATGGTATACCTTTAAATGCTACTCTGCCCTCTTTAAAACTAGCACGCGGACATCCTTCAGTCCACTAGGCAGCGTAGCCCGAACCGAGGCCGTAGAATCGGAAATTTCCAACCACGCCCCAGCCGGATCCTTAACATAGGCTGTATAGTGGCCCGCCTCCGGTGATTCACCCAGATGTTTTATTGCCCCCAGCGGGACAAACTTCACGTCCCCCACTCTAACACCAGAAGCCCTCATTCCCACAACGGAGCCCATGCACCGGCTGTACCCACCACCAGCTCCGGCACTCATGAAAAGTCCTATCTCAATTATGAGATACTTAGTAGTGGGATACACCGAAACGGTATTAACAGAACTGTGCTGTCTGTCTCTCCTGCAAGTTTCGCAGCGGGAAACAACAACACTCTGCTCTGTCAAAAACTCCGACCAGGAAACCCTTCCAGTAGCTGGTAGATTCCGATTCAGGATGTAGGCGGCGGGGACTAGACCGTCTGTGTGGTGGCGGCAGTTTTGACAACTTCTGGAACTGGAAATGCAAAAAGCAAGCAAATCCTGGCATCCCCCTGGAAGGTAGTTGTTAACTATACAACTGAGAAACTCAGCTGCATCCTGTTGGCTGTTATCTCGAAACATAGGGCCAACACAGCTTCTCAACGCCTTTGAGTTGTGGACCTCCCGTGGCTGCTCCATCTCACGCCTTCGCAGTATTGCCAACTGCGTGAGGACTCTGTTGTCACCGGACGAGCGCAGGATCCTGTCCATCATAGGTTCTCCCAAGGAAAAAATAACCTGGACAACGCTGTTGGCATAGCAGGAGTTCTCACCCGAATTTCGCAGCCTCAGAAATTCACTAGCTCCACCATCATCGGAAGGTGCGGGTTTGTCTTGTGGAACCGACGGCTCCAAGTCTGTCGCACTCGCTGCCATTGCACGGACCAACGTAGGAATGCACAGCACTCTCTTGAACCGTCTGCAGCGATGATCAGCACTAACATTTGCAGCAGGCATTCTGGGCAGTGGAGTTGTAGGAGTCATCGTTTCGTTGTAAAGTTTCCGCAGCCTGTCATATTCTGCACAGCACGCGGTTTTGCACCAAACTCGATTCTTGTCGAAGGACAGCAGGTAAAGGTTCTTCAGCTGTCGACATCTGGAGAGAGCAACATACCCCATAGCAGACTCAAAGCAGTTTTGGCCCAAATCAACCATCACAGTCTGCAGACTCAGACCCTGACTTTTGTGCACCGTTATTGCATATGCTAACGTGACAGGGAACTGGCTCCGAGTAACGATTACGTTTCTGCTTATATGGAACGGGACCTGGCTCCGGAAAACCTCCACTGGAGAATCCATACCGTCAAAGCGAATAAGCAAAGCATCTATTCGCTGTTCCCCAGGCATCGCACCGCGCCTAACGCCTTCCAATACTCCGAGGGAGCCATTCACCAGCCGCTTCTCCAGATTGATGTTCCTCCTCAGCATAACACGAGTACCAAGACCAAGCACAAGATTTTCTTCTAGCCCTCCGGTCTCGGATGCTTTTTTTTTCTTCTGGATCTTCCTACTCCTTTTACGCCTGCCCTTGCCGTCTGACCACGTATCTTCCGCCAAGATAGAGAATGGACGAATCCCCAGCTTATCCAAAATCATTCTGTTAAAGTGGGAAACATCATCATTCTTAGGTAGCAGACAAAGAGCCCTGTCGTCCACACTGAACAGTTCCAAGTAAAAGCCAACCACATCCTCCACTGAACATTCTCCAAGCGAGCTGCCATCGCTAATGTCCGCCTTTACACCAATTTTGCCGTCCTTTCCCTTGACAAGCACACGACCCTCCAGCGTTGAGATGTCGTCCTCAGTCAAAGACCCAACTCTAGCTCTTGAGAGTAGTTCGGCGAAAGCCAAATCGCCAGCCTGTCGCATATTCTGCGTGAGTTCCACGTACAGGAACTCCTGCCAGAGATTGCTAGACAACGGCACAGCCCCGAAAAATTTCTTCATGTCCGATCCTGTGACCCTCTGGAAGCAGAACTGACTGCGAACTGGAGGCAGCTGTAGCAGATCACCAAACACCACCAACACAATCTTATCGCCCCCAAACAGATAGAACTTCTTGTCCTTATCCTCAACGAACACTTCGTTTAGTCGTTCATTGATATAAGCCAGAACCTTGTTGGAGACCATAGAAATTTCATCAATGATGAATACCAGCACTTTATCCAGTTCCTTTGCAACTTCCTTCAGTTCTGGCTTCCGCAGACTCCAAAACTTCCCGTCTTCACCATGCTGTACAGGCAGCCGTAGCAGTCTATGACAGGTCACGCCACCCACATTCAATGCAGCAAGACCGGTAGGGGCAGAGATTGCTATTGCATCGGGGCGGTATCGCAATGCAACCGCATATCTGATAGTATTTATAAGATGGGATTTCCCGGTTCCGGCAACGCCACTCACGAAACACCGCATTTTCTTAGGCGTTCCGTTGACAGAAGCTTCCAAACTTTCCATCACCGAGTCAAACACTTGTCGCTGTTCTGTATTCAAAGAGTCTACAAGTTCCTGCAGTCCCTCCTCAGTGAGCATCTCATCAATCGTAACCGCTGTAGCTGCTCTGCCAACAGCAGCGTACGCCGCGACGTCCTCCTCCCTCTCCACACTCATCTCCAGCTCTTCCTGCTCCAATCGAGCTTCTTCCTGAAGCTTAGAGATGTATTCGCGCGCGTCTCGCAACTGCTTTGCACGGAAATCCGCAGTCCTAAGAGCATCGAACTCCTCTTCGGCACAAATCTGTTCAAAAGCCTGCTGATAGTCATCATACTTCCCCAAAATGTCTTCATCCTCGTTCCTCCAGGGGACAAACAACATTAGCAGGTTATGAAAGTAACGCTGCCGTTCATCATCCGACACCTGAGGATTAACCGTTGGGTACTTTATAAGCGGTTTCGTCTTGTTCGGGACAAAACACCCTCTGCCTGATTTCATCTGAGGATATCCTCGAAACTTCTGCGGAATCCCGTCTTCATGCGGAGAGTACTTCTGTACGCGGTAGTCACGAAGCATATCGTGCAGACAGACTCCCTCCATGGAATCAGGGCGCTGCGGGTAGTAGACGTCAATCCAGTTGTCTTTGAATACGTTAGTGTCCGACGATGCCAAGCCCTCCACCTCCTTTAAAGTTTTCAAACAACGACGCCGCCTTCTCCTGGGGTTAACTCCGACAAAAAGTACCTTATCGGATAGTCCGCACATGGGATGAGCCAGAAGCCGATCCGCAGCTTCATATGCTCCGATTTCACGATCCCTGAATATCTTGTACCCCATGCTTTTAAGCTGACCGTAGGCCGACTTCTCCTTATCGACAGCATCCCATGCTCGCTTGGTCGCCTGCCTTTCTTGCTTGGAAACATACGACGTTATGTAGATGTTGAGCATCCTCGAAGCTTCGGCAACTAACTGCCAGTCCGTATTGGAGCCCCAGAAAAGCTCACATGGAGGATTATAATCGTTGATGTTTACTTCACTTTCCTTCCTCTTGACGCAGTAGATCTTCTTCACCTTCTTACCCCCAGCCTTTGCCTTTACTGTTGATTCCACGGAATTCAGCACCGTTTCCTCAGTAGCCATTCTGGGAAACCCATACCGACAAAGTAGCGCCTCCGCAAAAGCTTTCTTGAACTTATCAAAACCCTTCCTAAGGCAACTGGGCGTACACTTGTGGTGCTGTTTGGTCGTTACAAGATGATGGAGAACTGGATCCTTCTCTGCATTCGGAATGGCACACGTGATGTATTTGTCGATGAACTCCACCACCTTTTCATCCGGATCAACGCCATAAACAGGAGCGTCCTTAATCCACAACTTCATGTGAATATGTGGAGCGCCCCGCGCCTGATACTCCTTCCGCCAGGCCCAGTGTACCACTTCCCCTGCGATGCCATCGGGTGCCAGGATCACATTGTCGAAGAATGTTTGGAAACGCCTGTGGAAATGAACGCTCACAGAAACAGGGTCGAGTGCACACAGGCTAGCAGTTGCCATCGTTTCCACTCCGGGAATATGGCGATTCATTTCAACTAGGTAATCACGCATATCTGGCCAATTCTGCTCATCACAGGATAGAGTCACGAAGAAGGTAGCGGGACCGTGAGTATCATCCAATACCGTCAAGTCGCCGCGAAAACACTCCCAATACTGTTTAGTCCCGGGAACTTTGGCAAATGTGCAAAACAGCTGATCTTCCAGTCTAACGTCATTCCTGTGCACGCGATCTAACAACTCGGCCGCTGTCAGACCACTGTCCGTCCCGCTAGTATTCAGAGTCGCCACAATTCCGCTGTCCAGTGCCCGCATGTCCTTTTGATGTACCATGTCGAACAACCATTCCAGATCCTCGCGCCAACGAGGATCCATGTTCCTAATCCTGGCCTTCACGTAGTTGGCTGTATAAACCTGCTTCTCCCGGTCTTCACATTGTCCATAACGTCCCTTCGGGTAAAGATGAGGAAAACAGAGGACATCGTTCAAAGGATCTTTGTCAGACGTCGGTTCTGCCGTTACCCTTTTAACCGCATACAGATCGATGTCCTTTGCGTTCGACGCAGGGTTATCCACAGCAATTATACTGAAGTGATCCAGCACCTCAGTTTCTGGCACCCGGCGCAGCAGCGTATCCTCCCCGGAAGCCCACTCCTCCCCATCTTGCTGGACAGGAGCTTCATCATCAAAGAGCGCTGTATTAACTTCTACATCGCCGTAGTGGGGATTATGATTCTTCAACCAGCGAACCCCTTCACCCCAACGACCGACATCGATGAGAGTCCTCCAAACTATTTTCTTTTCGGTTGGCAAACTGTCAACAAGGATAGACAAGCAGCTGGTAGAAGGTAGTTCTTTCACCGTCTCGCCGTACGTCTGCTCTGGCAAGGGCAAGTGAATCACATTACCCCGCATTGCGCGAGTCAACGTAGAAGAAGGACCCTTGTACGTATACGGCTTTAAGCTGATAATGTTCATGAAACTTTTCCTCCTCTGCAGCAGTAGCCGTTCCACGAAATTAAGCCCCTTCAGTTCGTCCGGACAGTAATCTACGCCCATGCCATTGGCTACGCACAGACTTGGCAAATCACCCTTCTTCAAAGCAACCAAACAATGATTACGGCACAGCCTGCAAGGGAAGACGATGGAGCCTTCTTCTATTGCCTTCTCCACCAGAGGATGGAACCCGTGCGTCCCCAGCTTTTTGTCGCTTCGGCTGTCAACCGCAACCAGTTCCTTAGCCTTAAATAAACGCTGGCAGGACCCGCAAGGATGAGTAGGGTAGTCAGTCAGGCTATCCATCCACTTAGCTCTCAAATCTCCAAAATTAGCTAAGATGTCCACCTCCATGCTCCCCAGATCACCCCTGTCACCTTTCAGATTTTGATTGACTTCCTTCTCCAGGCGCGTATGCTGGCTGATGAAATTCGAGAAACGGGTCCAATTCCCTTCACAAAGGACAGTTTCAAATCTGGATATCCACATAGCCATCGCCCTAGCCTCATACAACCTCCTGATGAATGTCCTCATGGAAGCATAGTGTGGACAAACGTGATGCCGCAGGAATTTGATGTTGTCTGTGCAGTCATTGCCCAGAGGACACTCAGGATACTCATTCCCTTCACAGGCAGGACAGAGCTCAAAGTATAGAAGCGCACGCCGCAATTTCGTAAATTTCATCTTCGGATCAAGCCTAGACAGGTTCAAATGGAGCCTTCGTCCCCAATTCTCCGGAATCACACAATCCTCCCTGCACGGAATCATTGCAGATGTAGGTCGCTTATTTTTTCTGGATCCGCCATCCTCTGACACATGAGTAGATAGTCTAGACCTGTCCAAGTCCACGCCTCCTATATCCACCCCATCCTCTACCAAATCTCCACCTAATTCCCTTGCAACCGCTTCCACCAATTCGTGCACCACTTCAGAGACTACGGCCTCAACACCAGTTCCTGAGACATCTTTTGCTCTGATGAAGTCGTATCTCTCATGGGATGCCACGTGGTATTGGCCTTCTCCATAGGTTTCCCGTAATACTGACTCCCTGTCCCCGCCATCGCTGTCGTCCACCGCGCACTCAGCCCTGTCCCATATACGCCTCAGATAAAACATGGTGCTATAAAAGCATTTTATTTTGTTATTCCGAAGAGTCATTGCCGAGCTAATCAATCTTCGCACGGCGTATTTATGCCCGACGTTTCTCTTAACAAGACTCGATCTAAGCTGCAAATAGCTCCTCATCAAGGCGTTCGTTGCGTATTTCACCATGTTTTCGTCAGCGACCCGTCTTCCTTCTTTAGAGTCGGCCTTTATCTGGCGGAGCCTAGCATCAAAACGAGCCTTTTTAACTTTTCCATGATACCGATCTAGCGCCTGTTTGCGTTTACGCTCCCTTAGCTCCGGATCGTCTGCATATCGTTGTCTACGTTTCTCCAATTCCTCAGGCCTCCGACTGTCCCAGTTCTCCCTCCACTTGAGCTTCTTGGATCCATGCGCAGACTCACAGCTCATCTCCTCTCTATACCGTCTCTTGCACCGCTGTATCCATCTACCTTTCGATCCCGGGGACTTGTAGTATCTTCCTAAGCTCTTCTCTTGCAATTTCTCTCGTGTACGTGTTCTTCCTTTTGTTTCGTCAGCCGCCACCATCTCTGAATACCTGTCATTTGCTTGCTGCAGATGCCTTTCCCGGATCTCAGGAACAGTGTCATACTTTATTTTCTTCAGCTGCAAGGAACGCTCTCGTTTCCTAGCTCTTTTCTTCCGTTCCTTCGCTTTCCTCTTTCGATTAGCAGACATACGCGCAGTTTTAGAAGGTTCTCTTTGCATTGTCGACTCACCCAAAGAAACGTCATCCCCCGGAGTCCTATCCACGTCTGTCGCAGCTGGATCAATTTCTGCTTCCTTCAAACAGTTTGTCGAATCCTCCAAAACGACATAACTCCCCGGTGTGTCATTTCCGTCTGCCGCTGCTGAACCACTTTCTGCTCCGTCCAAACAGAACTCCTCCAAAGCGACGCCACCGCCCGGACTCCGACCGACCTCCGGCGCAGATGCAAGAGCTTCTACTTCTTCCAAACAGAAACAATCGTCAGCGCCAGCGAAGCCAACCGGTTTCCGACGTCTATCAACCCTAGCAACAATAGTTTCGGCCTCGTTCAAACAGCTAGCTTCAGTGTAGTCAGGGAAAAGGACTCGGCTTGAATGCCTCCGCACACTGTAACTGGAATCTATCACACCCGCTCCATCCTGTGCAGCACCACAATCAACAGAGGGAGTGTCCACGCCTGCCGTTATTTCACCACCGGTCTTGTCGCCCTGCACCACACCACTATCAGTACATCGACGACCGCGCTTAATGCCACGCCTCACCGTCTCATCGTACAGTACTATGTCCTCCAGCTCTGCGGCATGCGGAATAAATCTCTCTTTGGACATACTACCGCCACCTTCCAGAAGACTGACTTTCTCCTGATTTTCCTGCAGTCTTCGCCGCTTGTTTTGCGGAACAGAGATCACGCTTCCGCACCCTCTCGGTACTCCGCCTGCCTGATGTTGACTATCTTGGGGAAATCGGGCAGGTACAGCTGAAGCTGGACTGTCTCCAGCAAGTGTATCAGTCCCTTCCCCCGTAACACCGGGCTGACCCGAAAGGGAGCCATTGTCAACAGAAGGAGTGTCCACGCCTTCCCTTTTTCTACTATCGGCCAGCCCGCCCTCCATCACGCCAGCACCACTACCTCCCGTAGCCCGCGTCTTCCTACACCTAACCAGCTTCTCGGACTGTCCAAAGGTGTCCAGCTCTGCCGCATACGGTGTAAACCTATGTTTGGACATACTACCGCCACCTTCCAGAAGACTGACTTTCTCCTGATTTCCCCGCACTCTTCGCCCTTTGTTTTGCGGTACAGAGAGCCCGCTTTCGCGCACTCTGTCGACTCCGCCGACCTGATCTGGACTGTCTTCGGGAAATCTACCACTAGGTGCTAAACTGACACTTACGGGAGGGAAAACACCACCGGAAGCCGCCACAATGGTGCCATTATTACGACCCAAATCCTCCCCCGAAACACCGGACACACCCAAAAAGGCGCCATTGTTCACAGGTGATCCTACCTCCGGTACACCTGGCTGTCCCAAAATGGAGCCGTTGTTACCAGGTGCGCCTCCCACCGAAACACCGGAAGCCGCCAAAATGGAGCCATTCTTAGGAGAATCCAACCCTTCCTCATTTAATTCCCCGGTGTCTTGGCCAGTTCCGGCGCTACTCGCAGATAGCAAAGCTTTTAGCTTCCTTCTCTTCTCCTTCCTAGCCTTAGCAGCATTTACAAGACCTTTTCGCTTCCGCATAACACCCTACAGTAACGAAAACACTCAATTAGTACAAGCTAAGCAACCGCTTTGAGAATAATTTTAACGGAAGCTAATGGCGCCAACGGACTCACTCCCCACACCAAATATGAGACCCACCCTACTTAAGGTGCTGGTATCGCTTTGTGTAAATTCGACCCTACAAGCTTCAATTCTTCATGAAAGTGGATGAAACTTTCCAAATACATTATTTTCGTGCTCTTTAACATTCTGGGACCAGTCCCGGATTTTTAGGTGTAAACATGAAAAAGTTTTGGTTTTTGCTCTTATTCTCTTAGTACATGGTCGCTACACCGGATTGGTTGTTATGGCTGGAAAGAGGCCACCCAAATGAACATTTTTGCTTTTACAAGTATAAGCCAAAATCGATTTTTGGGGTCAAAAAATGGCCATTTTTGAAGAAATCAGTTTTTTCAGAATTACTGCCAAATCTTACAGACAATTTCGGCTTACTTATACTCAATCGATACACCGTCCAAATGCGCATTTTATTAATACCTATTCGCTGGAGTTCGTTGCTTTAAGCTAGAGAATTTGCCGAAAAACCATTTTTGAAAAATTGCGATTATTTTGTTTTGAACATTGATTTCTCAAAAACTACCCAATGGATTCCCGTGATTTTGGGCTGAATGAAAATTCGCCCTAGTGCGGAGGGACATTTTTCTTGGTTTGAGCTAAAACGTCTCCAGTTGTGAGAAAACTGAATAGAAAGTTTCGAAATTTCGTGTCATCGCGCATTTGCCGTATTTACTGGAGTACTGAGACTTGTTGAGCCAAATCCAAAAAACGTCCCTCGGCCCACATGTCCTTCATATCATGGCACAAGAAGAGATTTTGGCCGATTCTACAGTTTTGAGAAATCGATGTTCAAAAAGTTTCGGTCTATATTCAGTCTGTCAGATGTCAGCATGTCGGAATTTTTTTGCTATTTTCTGGCCAATTTTGCTAATTTCGTAAGGTCATGTTAATGTACAGATTATAAGCTTTAAAACGATGAATAAAGCTCTTTCTAACTCCCAAAATTGCGAAAGTTATAGGGTTTCGAAAAATCACCAAAAAAGCACTGCACAAAAGGATACCAGCACCTTAAGAAAACTAAGCACTGCATCGAAGGCATTATTTTAACTGCGCTGTAAAAACTGTAGTTGTAAATGCATGTCTCCACTGTAAAATCCTATCCAAAACTGTTCCCCAATACCGCTCTGTCACAAATCCCCACTTTTTCATTAACCTTTGACCTTTAGAAACAAACGTTGCTAAATTTGTACAAAATACATAACCGTTTTTAGGATTTAGGTTCTTACTCCAAATAATGGCGGAAACGGAAGCATAGAATGCATTTTTGTAGCTGCTAAATCTTAAACTGACCGACAGTTCTGCAAAATCTTTGATAAATACACAACCAGCGTGACCGTATCACTTCATTATACTAAAGAAGTTTAATCATAAGCTTTATCTCTACAACGCGTTCCTCACACTCTCCCTCCTTTAACAATGCGCACATCCAAGTATAAGTAAACGGCTATCTGGACTAAATGGTCCGCTCCACTAGCGTAGCCAGAAAAAATTTCGGAGGGGGCAAGCCAAAATTTTTCAGAAATTAGTGCTGAAACGGAACCTGTGAAGGCCGGTTTCAAGTGCATGCTGCTACTTTTGAGGTATTTTCGGCGCAGGCAAAATTTTTTTGGAAATATTTATCAGATTTCCTATTTGGTGTTAAAATTTGCTATTTCGCCTTCGATTTCGGGGGGGGGGGTGCATGCCCCCCTCGGCCCCCCCCTGGCTACGCGCCTGGTCCGCTCTATCATTAAGGATAATGCCAAACAAGTTTAGAAAATTTTTGCCACTTACGCTCCGCACAGATGTTATTCTCTGTCAGTCCTACTTAACTCGTCCACCAGCAGTCCTGCCAAATCAACTAATTTACCACAGCAGACAAAAGTCAGGACTAAAAATAATACAAAACCTACTGACCGACAGTTCTGCAAATTCTTTGATAAATACACAACCAGCGTGACCGTATCACTTCATTATTCTAAAGAAATTTAATCATCAGCTTTATCTCTACAACGCGTTCCTCACACTCTCCCTCCTTTAACAATGCGTACATCCAAGTATAAGTAAACGGATATACATATCTGGACTAAATGGTCCGCTCCACTAGCGTAGCCAGAAAAAATTTCGGAGGGGGCAAGCCAAAATTTTTCCGAAACTAGTGCTGAAACGGAACCTGTGAAGGCCGGTTTCAAGTGCAAGCTGCTACTTTTGAGGTATTTTCGGCGCAGGCGAAATTTTTTTTGAAATATTTATGAGATTTCCTATTTGGTGTTAAAATTTGCTCTTTCGCCTTCGATTTCGGGGGGGGGCATGCCCCCCTCGCCCCCCCCTGGCTACGCGCCTGGTCCGCTCTATCAGTAAGGATAATACCAAACAAGTTTAGAAAATTTTTGTCACTTACGCTCCGCACAGATGTTGTTCTTTGTCAGTCCTAGTTAACTCGTCCACCAGCAGTCCAGCCAAATCAACTATTTACCACAGCAGACAAAAGTCAGGCCTAAAAATAATACAAAACCTACTGACCGACAGTTCTGCAAATTCTTTGATAAATACACAACCAGCGTGACCGTATCACTTCATTATACTAAAGAAATTTAATCATCAGCTTTATCTCTACAACGCGTTCCTCACACTCTCCCTCCTTTAACAATGCGTACATCCAAGTATAAGTAAACGGATATACATATCTGGACTAAATGGTCCGCTCCACTAGCGTAGCCAGAAAAAATTTCGGAGGGGGCAAGCCAAAATTGTTCCGAAACTAGTGATGAAACGGAACCTGTGAAGGCTGGTTTCAAGTGCAAGCAGCTACTTTTGAGGTATTTTCGGCGCAGGCGAAATTTTTTTGGAAATATTTATCAGATTTTCTATTTGGTGTTAAAATTTGCTCTTTCGCCTTCTATTTCGGTTCGGGGGGGACATGCCCCCTCGCCCCCCCCCCGGCTACGCGCTTGGTCCGCTCTATCAGTAAGGATAATGCCAAACACGTTTAGAAAAATTTTGTCACTTACGCTCCGAGCAGATGTTATTCTCTGCCAGTCCTACCCAACTCGTCCACCAACAGTCCAGCCAAATCAACTAATCTACCACAGCAGACCAAAGTCAGGCCTAAAAATAATACAAAACAAACACTCATAACACAAGCCCTGAATCAGTCTACGACCTGTTCTATTTCAATAAAAATAATCATTTTTCAAATCGAATACAACTAAATCATACGTCAGCGACAATAAACCCACCAGCGTAACCAGCAGAGGGGTTTTGGAGTTTGAAACCCCCCTCCTTTTGGGTTAAATTTTGTCATTGCTAAATACGAAAAGTGCAAAACCTCCTTTTAAATAAATTTAATCAAACCCTCCGTCTTTACAAAATCCTGGATACGCAAGCGAATAAACCCTAACCATCTGGAAAACATACATACAACTAACCCTGGTTCTTCAAATCGTATTGGTCACTTGTCCAGCTGCGCTTTCAATTTTCAGTGCCTTTAAAGCGCACTACGCAGCACCACAAATTATATATATAGTATTTGATCTAAAATGTATGAGCCACTATTGAGTTGTGTTCCATACACAATTAAAACAGGGCAACGTAGGCACGCGGATGGGACGGTAGGGAATGCAACCACCCCCCCCCCCCACATCATGGGTAGAAATGGGGCATGGGTATGGTAGCATTGGCAGGTTAAAAATTTCGTCCACATCCCAAGTTTTTTTACCTACTTCACTTACTTATCAACAGCCTAAAAATTAAATACACACATATA